>JASDQU010338205.1:0-12394 GCA_032191745.1 Picea mariana
ATGTTTATTATAATTATTATATTTGTTTTTATTTTTAATTTGTTTTATTGATTTTTATTATATGTTTTATTAATTTGTGTTTATTAACCTAAATACTAACTAGTTACTAACCTACATTTTTTAACTTAATTAATAATTAATTAATTATTAAATAGTTATTTATTTATTAGTTTAACCTATCTTAACTATACTAATCTTACTTATTTAATCTAACTAACTTTATTGCTAGCATTATTAACTTAATGTTTTTATCCTAAGTCTGCTTATGCATGGATGGGTGACGGGTGTGAGGTGGCTCAGGGATGAAAAGACAAGGGAATGAGTGGCGTTGAGGTGGACGAAGAATGCAGAAGAGGTGATGGGATCGGGTGACACCTATAGATAGGGCCCACCGAAAAAACCATGCCTTATTCCGGACCCCCCCCCATCGTTAAAGGCAGAACAATCGAGAGGGTCCGGAATTGCCTGTAGACCGTCCATCTGCGCGCCTCCATGACAACCGTAGATCTGTGCACACTTTTTAATCCACATTCCGGACCCCCCCCCCACCATTAAAAATAGAACAGCCGGGGGGGGTCCGAAATCCATTGTCAGCCGCCAATTTATGCACTGGTAGATCGACTGTCAATCTAAGCATGCTCTTTATTCTCCAGGCACAAATGCAGTTTGTGAGGCAAAACTTAGGCTTAATGACTTTTGAGGGTTGGGTGCACTACTTCCTTTGAAAATAATTTGCAGAGATGAAATATTATTTGCAAACCTATATACCCAGGGTGAAAAATTTCCAGTCAACAGATGATCCTATGGATTATATGGTTATAACAAGTCCAATGAAAAAAAAATGTCAACATAGCAAAGTAAAAGTGAGGCTTTTTGAGCTTCCTAAGGTTCCCCTTGAATCCATTGATGAGTGAAATGATTTTGTCCGTCATGACACACCGGAGCATGATGAGCCGGAGCCTGGGACTCCACATGACTTAGGAGAGGAACATACTGTAGATGGAGAGGAAACTATTCAGCATGGAGCAAAATGAATTAAAAGAACCAGATCACTAGATGTCGCCTTTCTGGTGGATGACGCATGTGTTCCGATCAAGATTCAGAAGATTGCAGGTAATTGTTAATTAATTGATTCATTTTTTTCATGAAATTGAAATGACATTTGTTGAGATTATTATAAATTAATGGATAACATGTTTCTGTAGGAAACAATGTTTTCTATAGAAACTTAAATGAAAAAGCATTGGAGTTGTTTGGCCCCACCATTCACACACGGTGGAATGGAAAAGATAGAAAAAAGAAAGATGATTTAATAGATCACATGGTAAACTTGTTCGATAACACTTTCAATAAGAAAGTGGTTACAAAGTTAGCCAGCAAGAATTTAAAATATACTAGGGCCCATTATAGGGAGAAATTGCAATTAGACCTCAAGAATGAGCACCCTCCCATGGTTTCAGAGAAAGAGTGGAAGGCCCTGATAGAGGATGCAAAGGAGAACTTGTTTAAAAAACAAGGAAGACATCCACAAGCTGGTCAAGCAAGGTACAACACATGTCATATTATCAGTGAAATATGATCATTTATGTTTTTATTTCATGTTTTAAGTAACAATTCTGATATCTAATGTTTTTCAAAAATTCCATATGTAGGCTACCAGACACCTTCAAAGAAACCAAGGCCAGAGTGGAGAAAAAAGGGCAAAAAAAACTAGGCCAGGGTGGCTATGGAAAACTAAAAGCCCGAATCGTAAGATTTAAATGATTAACTGTGGTTAATATTTATTTAACAGTAGCGAACAAATATATGTTTTTGTTATTGGTATTTTTAATGGTGTTATGCATTGCAGTTAAATATGTTCGACACTTCTGCCACTAAGGAGAACCTAAATCTTGGTTACAAGCATGATTTTAAAAGTGTGATTGAATATAGAAATAGCTAGGGCCAGACTCCTATCTCCCAGTTGGCACAGGGGCAAACCTAGGGTTCAGCTCCAAGAGTGCACCAACAAGCCCTAGCTACTGGCCCTTTTGGCAGCACCTGTGAAGCAGATGCAGTCTCACCCAAAGCAACTATGAGGGGGTTGCAGAACAAATATGTCTACAACTAGGGGAATATCAAGTGGTTCTTATTACAATAGCAACATAACATGCATCTATCATTCAACTAGCTAGATATATCCCTCATAGCTATAGATCTAATCTAATACAATAATGTAGATAACAATATAACAACATCAGAGCTCAAAGCATCAATCACACACACAACAACAGATGTACGTGGTTCACCCTCTCTCTAGGGATACGTCCATAGAACTGTGCTTATGAAATATTAAGATAAATCTTACAGTTCTGATCTATGCTCTTGGCCAGTAGATCCTCTCTCTCTACCTCTCTTTCTCTCTCCTGTCCTATGCACCCAGCTAAAGATATTACAATACTAGAAGGCTCTCTCTCTCAACACTTCTCTCACCCATAATACAATAATCTCATAATGAACAATAATCGATAACAAGGCTCAACCACAGTACTCCCCCGACCTAGGTCCTCTCGACCTCTATTTATACATTACAATCCCTCACCGTCAGCCTCAGGTCAAAACCTAGGTGTCAAAACCCTAATTACCCAAACCCTAGGTGTCTACAACCCTAGGTCAACTTGACCCATTCTTTCCAGGCTTCGCTAGCCTATCTTATCTCGCGGTGCTCCAAGGCATCTAATGTTGGATTTTTCCACTTCTTGAGTCATCCTCGATCCATCTTCCTTGCTGATCTATCATCCTCGATCTCCTCATCCAACGACTTGCTTTTCCGCACTTCTCTCCATCTTTTCTATTCTTTTGCTCACTTCAACCCAATGAAAGTCACTATGTCTCCCGCGAAGTTTGGTTTTTACCTTTTCTTCCTTGTTCTTTGTTTCCTTCCATAACCAAGGGCCAACAATCCCCCAACACTCACCTATGAATCGTCCTGAGGCACTTGAGATCTGATCCTCTTGTTTTACTTCGAATTTTGACTGTGCAGTGTAGCCCTTGCTTTCTTCTTTATGCCTCCTTTCCATCCTTGTGCAGACTGTCTTTTCTGTGTCTGGTACCCAGTTTCAAATACACCTGGTAATTGGACCCTTGTCTTCTTGATTCTACTAAGAGATGCGAGGCAGCTGGTTTTCATAGTACAACTTCAGCCGACTCCCATTCACCAAGCCTTCCTTCCATTCTCCTTTCAATGTCTTCAGTTGCGTAGCTCCTCCTCCTGTAACATAGGAAATCTCATATGGTCCAAGCCAATGCGTTCTAAATTTCCCAGGGTGTTTGATAAACTTACTATCATATACCAATACTAAATCACCTTGCCTAAATATCTTCTTCTTGATGTGTCTGTCATGATAGGCCTTTTCTAGTTCCTTCTGAATTTGATGATGGAAGCCTGCAATGAATCTGTCTTCTTCTAGTTTGACCAACTATGCTAGCCTCTCATGAAAAGTGCAAATATCATCCATGTTTGTAAATGAAACAATTCTTAAGCTTGGTACCAAGTAATCCATTGGGACAACAACTTCAAGACCATAAACCAACTTGAAAGGGATCTGCATTGTTAATTTATTGCAAGTCGTTCTATAAACCCAAAGTACTACCGATACTCTTAAATCCCAGTCATCCCTATTCACACTGTAAATATTTGTCAATGCTGTCTCCAAGATCTTGTTGAATGCGTCAACCATTCTGTTTTTTTGTGGATGATAAGGTGTACTCTTCTGATGGTGAACTACAAATTCTTCAGTCAAGGCTTCAACTGTCTTATTGATGAAGTGTGTACCTTGATCATTCATAAGGACCTTAAAGCATCCAAACCTAGTTATTATGTTATCAAATATAAAACACACAATTGTAGCTGCACTACAGTCCTTGACTGCTCTTGCTTCGGCCCATCTAGTCAGGTATTCTGTCGCAATGATAATATACCTTGCTCCTGTGCGCTTTCCTGGTGGGTTTATAGGTCCCATGAAGTCAATGGCCCATTTTTCAAGTGCTTGTAGGGTCATCTGCGGTGCCAATGGAATCTCATCTCTTCGGTATGGTTTTCCAACTCATTGGCATACATCGCATGCTCTGGTATATTCTTTAGCATCTCTATGTAAAGTAGGCCACCAAAGGCCAGCTTGCAGAACCTTCTACGTAGTTGCTTTTCCTACGTAATGTCCTCCTGAAATGCCTTCATGAGATTCTTTGAGGATCATAGGATGTTCTTCCTCCATCACACATCTTCTTAGGATCTCATCAGGTCCCATTTTATATAGCTAACCAACTATCAGTGAAAAATCTGTAGTCCGCACCACTAGCTGTTTCTTCTGCGGAATTGTGTACTCGGCTGGAGCCATTCCTATTGACAAAAACTGAACTATGTCTGCGAAGTGGTCATCAATATTTCTAATGGAGAGCAGCTGTGCATCTGGTAGTGTATCCTCCAGACTGGTAGGTTCTTCGCCATGCTCCAACCTCGACAGGTCGTCTGGGCCCTTATTCATTCTTCTTGGCTTAACTATGATCTCAAAATCATATTCTTGAAATAGTAGAAGTGATATGCATATTCTCCCCCCCAACATTGGCTTGTTGACTAGGTATTTCAACGTGGAGTGAATAGTAAAAATTTTAAAGTGTCCTCCCAACAAGTAGTGGCGGAATTTCTGCAATGCATACACCATGGCTAGTCCCTCTCTCTCTATAGTAGTGTAATTGATTTTAGCTGCGGATAGCTTTTTGCTGGAAAATGCTAATGGATGATCAATGTCCCGTTCTCCAGGGTGTACCAATACTGCTCCTAATGCAATAGAAGATGCATCAACATGCACATGAAATTCCTTACTCGAGTTGGGAAAGACTAGAATAGGCGCAGTGACCATCTTTTGTTTCAGTGTGTCGAAGCTCTGTTGGCATTCGTCTGTGCAACCAAACTGACAGTCTTTCTTTAATAACTTCTCCATTGGCACAGTAATATGAGCATATGAGCATATGCAGTATAATACTACAAATGGTGAGAAGAAGATGCACTTCTTCAAATTCAAAGCAATTTGACACTTCTTGCATTTATCCAACATTAGCCTTAGCCATTCAATATGATTTTTCAACAAACTAAAAATAGTCCAGTCATCAAAGTATGCTTCTAAAAACTTATGAAAAAATTCTTTGAACGCTTCAACCACCACCCTAGAAAAGCTGGATGGGGAATTCTTCAGTCCAAATGGCAATACTTTATATTGGTTGGATACCCACTTTGTGGCAAACATAGTCTTATGACGATCCTCCTTTGTGATGTGGATCTAATGGTATCCTGAAAACCCATCTGTAAAAGAATATACTTCTTGGCCTCCCACATTATCCAACACTTCGTCTGTGAAAGGTGTAGGGAAAGAATCATGTAGAAAAGAATCATTCATCATTCTGAGATCTACGCAAATCCTAATCCAACTTGTCTTCTTATATTGCACTACCATGGGGCTAATCGACTCCGACTCTTCGACAGGTTCAATAATCCCTACTTCCATCATTCTGTCGAGCTCAATCTTCAATTTTTCTTTATATTTCAGGTTCAATCTATAGGGTCTTTTCTTGACTGGCTTCGCATTTGGTTTCAAAGGTATTCTCATTTCTCCCATAGGTCTTTTGATTCCCTTCATATCAGTGAACTTGGTCGGGAACAAGTCCTAATGCTCGTGCAATAATTCTATGATTTTGTCAATGGTAGCAACGTCCTAGTAATCTTCAACATTGGCAAGCTTTGGTGTCTCCTCTGTCCCAGTATTGACTTTCTTTATCTTTATCGGCTTTCCAATGAATGGCAATTCAACTCCTGGTCCTTCCACATCTCTCTGACCTTTTGTTTCTACGGTATTCACCTTCCTTAGATCATCATCTTCATTGGAATTAATGTTGTAGAAGGTCTGCAGGTTCTATAGGGGTGCAGTCCATTCATCCTCTTCTTGCTCCAAAGGGAGGCTAGATGCCTCCTTAAATACTTTCTTTCTCATCATCTGTAGTGCTTGATCTATAGAAGGAAATTCACTATCAAACAAAAAGGTGGTTATAAAATTCTGGATCATACCTTCCCATTCTGAAGTGACAAGGCACAACTCTTCTTGAAGATACCAGTTAATCGGGGTGGTATCCAGTGTATTGATGAATCTGTGTACCCATTTTTCTCTAGGAATGTCACTCCAGGCCTCTTCACAACTTTGTACATGGTCCTTTGTGCAGCTTCGACCTGTGTACCGTGCTTCATAGCTTCCTACTTGTGCTGAAAACCGTGTTGTCATCAAAGTATGCCATTGTGTCTAGTCTGTAATATTGCTTTTATCTGTCCCCCACCATCTTGCTGGTGTGGATTTCATGGCCTCATCCATTTCCAATAGCCTCTGTTGTGTTGGTACACTTGTCTCAAATTCTGATAAGAAGTTTTCTAAGGGGTTCAACCCATCAAATGTGGGTAGATTAATCACTATTGTGCCAATCCAACGAACTTCTCTGGTTAGCCTAGCACATCTTAATGTAGATACTTCGTACATCTAGTTCTGCCAGTTCTCTGTTATAACCCTAAATTGCACCACACATGCTTACCCAACATCAGGAGAACTCATATCCCTTCCTTGACAAAGCCATGCTGAGGAACCTCTTTGAAAATCCTTTTGAGTTAAGTCAAACGCGCCCTAACTCACTACTGCACGGAATGCTCGCAGGCCTACTACTCCACGCGTTGGAATGCTGGCAGGCCTACGACAACCCGCATTTACCTAACAAAGCACAAAAATAGGAAAGTTGCCGACGGGACAAAAAGCTATGGGTCAGTTAACTGAAACTCCCAGCCATGCATGGCCGAGAGTTTGTCCAAAACCCTAGCTCCTTCTAGCCTATAAAAGAAGGGGTAGGGGTACTATTTGGAGAAGGAAAATCATAGCAAAGAAACTCTGCCCAATTGCCGAATCCATCTGTCCCAACCCTTTATCCTTTCCTCAAGCTTAAGGAGAATTAAAGCAAAGCAGTTGGAGGACAAAGAATAGGAGGAGCCCAGGATCAGGATCAAGGAACGGTGGCCAATCTCAACACTGATTGTAAGTTTATTCATCTTGAAAATAATAAAGAATACTTTTCCCGTCCCAATGCATGAGTTATATATGTTTTATTCGATTTATGCTTAATCTCTAACCCTCAAGTAGAAGAATAGCATGCATGCATAGTGTTTTGTCTTGATTGTAGGATTGTCTTTGGAAGGAGCAGCGCAAGCAAGCGGACAAAAGTGCAACGAAGGATCTACACCAAACATCAGTAAAAAGGTTAGTAGGTTTTTTCCATGCTTGTGTGTGAAAAAGGGGTTTGAGTTTTGGGGTGATAGGTTAAAAGTGATTTATTTAAGGTCATGATCTACATGCAAGTCTAACCCTATCTTGCTAGTCAGTAGGGTATTATTTCCCCACAACAGAATTGGCGACTCCACTGGGGATTACTCTTTAGGGTTTTTCCGGATTTAGTTGAAGTTTTTTGGGTAGTTTAAAGGATTGGATTTTCTGTTTCTTTGCATGTTTTTTTCTGTTAGGTTAGAGCTAGCAGGGAACTTGGTTCTTTTTACCAGTTTTTCTTTGACTGTTGCTTGACGATAATTATCGGGACACACAGAGGTACACGCAGCCTGCATAAGGCCTGCACGTATGTAACCCGCGCCCTAACCTTCTATAGCTCACGTTTGAACGCTTGTTGTAGAGGTTTCAGTAGTGTGTAGGAGTCAGAGAGCTTAAGAGGCAGTCCCCTCTTCCTTGTCAGGATTATACATTCTCAGGGGGCTTTCTAGATCTTGTCTGGGTCTTGCTAGTTCACTGTATTGTCTCAGTTTTCTTTATTGCATTTGTTATTTTCTGCAATCATTTTTCTTTTCTATTAAAGAAGAAGCATCCAAGCCTTCAAGAGACCCTGGTTGTCAATACCAGAGGCCTCTTCAAGGTCTGGGTTGCCTGTGTTTAGTTTTGTATTGGAGTTTATACAAACCCGCGGCCTGTGCAAGTTCAGCCCGTGGTTACCTGCGTGCTGTTATAGCTCAGCACACGTTTGCACGCGTGTTGTGTCAGTGACAGTCGCGGGCTCGATTGGTTTCTTTTCAGCCTGGGTGGGGCAGTCATCCCCTCCTGTGGTGAGAAGTGTTCCTCTCAGGGGTTTGAGTCTAGGGCTGCATAGTCAGTAGGTTAGGGCCTCTTACCCTTAGCCTGGTTTTTTCTTAGTTGGTTGTTGATAAAAAGAAAAAAAAAAAGGAAAGATTTTGTTTTATGGTTTTTAGACAAGCGTAAGAGTCAGTGCTTTCTTGATTTCCATTGTGCGTCTTTTCTCTGGTTCTTTGCGATCTGCACTTTAAGCCATAATTTTATTTTGTTTTCTTGGTTTTTTGCTTGTCGTCATTTTTCCTTTGTTGCTTCATTTAGCACTTAAATAATTACTTTTTTATCTCTTTTTCATTTTCTTCTTTGTTTGAAGATTGTGTGGCTGCATCAATAGCTAGGAAGAAGTCTTTTGTTCATAAGTTTTTGCAGTGCATTTAGAGCATAAGTAGCTCGCAGATTGAGTGAAATTCCTTTATGTTTGCTGCATGAAATCTTAGAAAAATTGAAAAGAAAAAGAAATCTTTCTTGGTGAAAAGTTGTTGGTTTTTGCATTTTTTGTAAAAATTTTTGTTTCCAAGCATTTCTTATTCATTTTGCTTTGAGTCTTTACACACCATCAGTTTCACCTTCATACCTTGTGACGTAAAAAATCCCATAAAAGCAATGCTAATTTAAAATCTATTAAACTCTTTTGTTTGTAGGGTTCATACACTAGCTCAGGACTAGGGCCTTGGAATAGGTTGGAGAGTAAATTCTTCAAGGCCACTCAAACCAAACATTAGAGTCTGTCATAGGGAGTGTAGAAGTCCAGTTATGTGAAAGTTATCCGGGACCTCCCTCTAACATAGGGGCTAAACACGAGGTCACGTAAGGAAAGGTAGTGGAGATAACCCCTCCAAGGCTGGACCAAGCGTAGTGGAGAACACATATCGAGGATTTGTTAAGGGATTTCGTCGTTTGCATTTGCCACGGGGCTTCATGGGTCTCGAATCCATTCAAGGTCCTCATTTTCTTTTGTACCATCTGCTCTCGATACCCTTGACAGGTTTCAGGCTTGATACCCTGCTCATTGTGGTCTACCCGACTATCGACTGTACCCGCCTGGTGACTATTCGCGTGCTGGCAAACTAGTTGCCAATCTTTTTAGGGACATACACAGGTGACTGCGGGGGTATACCGCAATACCTAGGACAGACATCTGGCCACACTTTGCAGAGTATACCCAGAGGGTGCTTCCATTTTCAATTTGCACTTGCACCGGTAAGTTGCTCTAGCGTTGGTTGTTGTAACTGTTCTTCCAACTAGTTTAGTGTTTGGTTGATTTATCTCTTAGGGGCTTCTTTTTTAGTGTGTGTTACTGTTTGCACGTGTATAATAACTTAGCGTGTCATGGATCTTCTCACACAGTGGAGGATTCAGAGCTCTGCCGGTCACGAAGGCTTCTGGAGCCACCCTCACCACCATTGAGGCGGAAACTAGACCAACAAGGGTCTTTCGAAGCAACCGGGTTACAAACCATTGAGCCCGAACAACTTTCGGAGGAATCAACTATCAATATTGGTTCAGTTGAAACCCCAACCACTAATACTTGGCCGCAAGTTATTGTGCCAATTCAATTTTATGAAAGCCTGTCAGTGTCTCACACAGCTATGGCAACAAACACTGTTACATCCTCTGGGAATTCTTCAATTCCTACCACCGTTGTCACCACAGGAGAAGCATCTCTTAACTTGCTACCGTCAGTTCGAGCCACTATAGTCTTGACCACAACTACGTTGCATAGTGGTCCGTCCCCATCGATCGCGGCGGCCACACCCCCCTTCACACCTAGTGCGACAGGCCCTCCGTTTTCATACGGTATGCCTAGTTCGGGTACCGGTCCTGCACTCACTTTCTCCACTTTACAAACTTTGGGTCTGGGGGCAGGGAACTCTAATGCTCCTCTGCAAGGTCAACTAGGGGGCATTCCTGTCCCTTTCAATGATTTTCCTTACACCGGAGGTCATATCTCTCCTTCATCCCCTTCACTCGGTGGTCTGCATCAGCAGTCTGCCAGGCAGCCTGCACACACGAGTTCATTTGGAGCCGAGAGTCAAGGAACACCTGCGCAAACTCTGCCGTTAATTTCGTCACCATTTTTTTGGAATGAGAAATTTGGTAATAACACTTTCGCATCCACTTCTTTCCCATCTGGGGGCACTCCCATTTTTGGACAGTCTACTCCGGCGTAGGGTACTATTCCTGCGCCGGGGGCACATATACCAGGACCTTGGAACTCAGGACAAGGATCAATTCCTTCCTCTGGAATGTTGTTCTGGGGTAATTCTTTCCACAGTCAATGGAACCCCAGATAGACTTCTATGCCTCTCCCATCGAGACCGGTATGGGGTAATCCTTCCCAAAGTCTGTCAAACATGATGAATGCCCAACATTCTATGTCCTTTATGGGGAATCATCCAATGATGTCTCCATAGATGCAAAACCCTTACACTGGTCAGGGCCATGGTTTCTACTAGAATCCAGGCCAGTAGCCAAACTTTTCCTGGCAACCTGGTGCCAGTCAAACTCTAGGACCCTTTTTCGCAGGCTATCAGCAGCAACCCAAACTACCATTCCTGGCGATGTTACACTTGCCAGATTTGACACGGTTGTTAAATGATCCTATCTGTCACGATCTGCGTTGGCCTCCTATGCCAACGAAGTTGCCTTCGGACATTCCAAAGTTCAAGGCCAAGCCTAACGAAGATCCAGGTGATCACGTGACTACTTTTCACCTTTGGTGTTCATCTAACTCACTGAAAGATGACTCCGTCCAGTTGTGATTGTTTCAACGCACTCTTATCGAGAGTGTCATGAAATGGTACATAGAGCTTGATCGCTCACGATACTCTTCTTTTGGTGAACTGGTGATGGCCTTCCTTAACCATTTCCAGTTACCTATGAGATACGACACTGGCACAGAGTTTCTAGCCAATTTCGAACAGACGACAACAGACCATATCTCGGATCATATCTGAGAGTGGAGACGCCGAAAGAGTCTAATCAAAGTACCAGTCCCACCAGCATTCCTGCTTGAGTGGTTCCTTAAGTCTTTAGTCCCACAATTATCCAAAGACGTCGCGACTTCAGGAGTTTTCTCTGAAGAAGATGCCATCATGAGGGCTCAACAGTTTGAGCTTATCTATTCTTAGTCTGGTTTATTATACAACATCCTGCCGGATTCTCCACGATCAATACTGGATAAAACTAGACAGAGAGCCGGACCACATGCCGATGGTATTGTTGGTGTGACAAGCCCACTGAGCAATTGTCAAAACAATTGCAACAGTTATCTATACAACACTCAGTGGCCAGCCCGACTACTACTTTGGCTGCTCCTCCTACCCAAACGTCGGAAGTACACTCCGTGCAGACGACTAACCCAAAGGCCAACTAGCAGCCTGAAGGGAAGAAAAAACAACGAAAGAAGGGTAAGGGAGAGAAGAAACCCACTATTAATGCTGGCGAGGGCACCACGGAAAAGAGGAAGGCGAGGTATCCGTGCAACTTGTGTGCGGAAGACCACCTGACCCATCTATGTCATCGACTTGCAAAGGCCCAGAAGTTTGTCACACAGTAACAACAAGCTGTGTTGACTAATCCCTTTCAGCATGGGCAAAATTTAACTCAAGCCTCTACAAGTGTCGAAGGGGGCAGCCAGGAAACTTGCCCTCCTCCAAACAATTCCTCATCCGCGAACGTATATATGGTTAGGGGTGATGCTTTAATAATGACTAGAGCGCACGACTATAGTAAACCAAGCGCCTATGAGAAGGGTAAAGAAGATGAAATCCCATCTCTTCCTCTATAGATTGAGAAGACATTGGGAGAAACGATGACACGCATTCCAAAGGGTGCATTTAAGAAAGCTTCTCACAATCCAAATGCAAGGGCCACCCAGAATTACTCTGTGGTGGAAGATTTATCCCAAACCCCTTGTGCTATGTCTGCTTTGGAAGTCCTCCAAAGTTGCCCTGCTCAGAGGAAAGCCTTGTTGACTGCTTTAGGCTCTACTGAGACTTGTAACCCGGGTACCATCATGCTAGATACAACTAACTTGAAACCTCGTTTGCCTTACCACGTCGCGTTTCAGATAGTAGTGGCTCATCCCACGAAAACTTTTACATGCAATATCTTTCACACAGTGGTCGACGAGGGTGCCTCGACGTGCGTTATGTCATTAGCATGTTGGAAAGACATTGGTCAGCCCGAGTTGTCTC
>JASDQU010338206.1:7951-20488 GCA_032191745.1 Picea mariana
TTAGGGTAATAAAAACTCTAAAGAAGTATGTCTTGACTTCCAACTCTGTGCATATCATTACCTATATATATATATTAGGGTTAGGGTTTTGATTCCCTGATTCCTAATTTTTGGACGAGTGCCGCACCTCCACCAGATTCTTCTGCCGATTCCGACTGCACCCACGGTTTGTGTAACCTTGAAAAATATAGATATTTTCTCATATTGGTCTCTAATGTTGAAAATGGTGTAAGCTTCACCTTTGGCCACAACTGACTTTATATTGTAATCATTATCATATGTCTAGGTTTGGCTAAGGCTAACCTTGTTCATGTGGGCCCCATAACCCCTATTAGGGAAAATGCCCCATCTTTGAGTTGGGTATTTATACACTCACTCTCATTTATAATTCTTATTCAAGTGAATCATTTTTCATCTTCTAATAATGCGATTTGCCTTAGGGCACCTATCAACTATTACACTCCTCTTTCTTAGGTTGTTTTTTCCCTCCATCTCTTGTGAAATTCAGCAACATATCAGAGCTATGACAACGAGTAAAACGTTGACCTGTGATTTGGTGACGGATTGTGCTACTCTATATGGTTTGATTATGGCGTGATCTACTCTCTTTTCTGGTTGAAGTGTTTTATCAAAAACTTTGCTTCTACTTGGGATACGAACTTGATTTGAAGCACGATTCCTAGTCCAGCATTGGAAAAGGTTTTGTTGAATGATGTGGCAGGGAACTTATTTTGCCGTGTTTTCATTGAGAAGTCTAGGTTGTAGCAATGCTTGTATGCAGTGTGCCCTTTGAGTACAAACTGCAATAACTACTATTTACAGTTGGGACTTCTGGGTTGTCTCTGTGTGCTTGGAATGGTTTAACCTGCTATGCGAATCTAAATGGTAAATTGAAAATAATAGCAGCCCTGAAAGCATGATTTTGGCAGAAAAACGGTAGCAACTCGATCCTCTTTTGTGTCTCCTCCAACAGGGAATCGTTGTCTTATTTGGCCTCCACGGGTTTGTGATTTTGTATCCCATATAGTCTTTACCCTTCTCCACATGGCCTTTGCATCTTGTGGCCTACTCTACAAGTCAAGTAATTCATGACCCGTAATAGTGCACTCAACTGTTTGGAAAATACAGCGTTTGATGAAAGCTTAGATGTGCATGGAGCTATTTTATTTCTGTGCAACTGCAATAAACCTCTCTCCATTGGAATCTAAAATCTATTCCTGAGCACAATTCTTCAACATGTATGAATGTGTCCTTGCGGTGCCCTAGCTGCTCTATCTCTATGATGGTCTCTTTTGTCTGATTTTTTAATGCTTGAAACTGGGAGAGTTCCAAAGTTAACTAGGGAAGGTATTGTTAAATTTGGCAGCATCGACAGTCATTCTACAATGAGAGGCCATATGGGCCACCCTGAGGCTAGCCAGGGAGATTTGGAGAATCAACCAGTCTTGCGAGGTATTGACAAAAGCCAGGGGGAACGTACAACCTCTGTGAGTCAAACCAAAAGTCAGGACAAACGAGATGTTATGTAAGTCTAATGCAAAAGTCTGGGGGAACGTACAACCTCTGTGAGCATAGACAGTCTAGTGCAAAAGTCAGGGGGAACGTACAACCCCTGTGAGCATAGACAGACTAGTGCAAAAGTCAGGGGGAACGTACAACCTCTGTGAGCCTAGTCAAACCTTGTGAGCCATGAGCAAAAGTCAAGGCATCTAGCAAAAGTTAGGTTGAATATAAAATTCCTATGAGCTAGAAACAAACGATATTCCTAATATTGCAAATGATAATAGATATAAATGTATTGATCTAGTGCGTTGGCACGTGTAACATTATCCACCATGAAGAGAAATTCGAATTGCCTTGTAAAGAGTCGAGTTGTAGAAGTCAAAGTTGCATGTCTAAGTCAAAGACATTGTTGTCAAGTTGTTGCATGTTGCATGTTGCATGCATGTCTAGTTGCATGTTGCATGCATGACATGCATTGCATGCATGTATGACATGTGCATGCTAAGTTAGTACGCATGCATGCCAAGTCAAGGGTGAGTTGTAACTGAAGTCTCAAGTCTAGTTCTATTTTCGAACTAAAGTGTGAAGCTGAGTTATGTTAAAGCATGCAAACAAGTTCCTAATTCGAGCCATCTACTCCTCTTCACTCCTTTATAAGCAGAGGTCGACCCCTCTCTTCCACACAATGGTTATGCAGGGTAAGGGTGAATGCAGAGACAACAGATAGAGGCACATATCAGCTGTAGAGGCAGCATATAAAGGCACATAATAATGCTGTAATATCAGCATGTAGAGACAGCATATAGAGGCACATATCAGCTATAGAGGCAACACATAAAAGGCGCATAACAGTGCTGTAATAACAACATATAGAGGCAGCATAAAAGGTGCATAACAGTGCTGTAGCAACAACATAAAAGGCGCATAACAATGCTGTAATAACAACATATAGAGGCAACATAAAAGGCGCATAACAGTGCTGTAGAGGCAGCATATCAGAGGCGCACCTCAGTGCTTTAGAGACAGCATATCAGAGGCGCATATCAGTCAATTAGAGGCAGCTTCAACAACCCATATCAAAGCTGATATATCTGAGTCTTTGAAAACAACTCGGATACGTCTATATTAGCAAGGTCTCTTAGTTCTCTATCAAGTCAGAGTCAACTTAGCAAGCTCTTTAAGAGCAAAGTTTTCATGGTGGATGTTTGTAAGTGATTTTACATTATTAATGCAATAAAGGAATATCGTTTGCTGAGGTTTTTCTCCCTGTACAGGGTTTCCCCAGGGTATATGTGTTGTTGATGTGCATGCTTACGTATCTACATGATTATTGCTATTCAATTATGATTCTATATTGTTGAAATGTATTAAAGATGGAATCAAAGTGTTGAAGAATTCAAAGAAATAATCAAGCTCAAAATTTAACACGGTATCAGAGCTTAGGGTGTGTTAAGCTTGTTGAAGTGCAACAGCATGTACACACAGATCCAAGCAAGCTTGATTAAGTTTCTAGTGTGAGGTCCATGGCATCCTCCATTTCAATTAGGGTCGAGGATAGGCTCGAAGGAGCTGCCAACTTCAATGTGTGGAAGCTCCGGATAACAAATATTTTGCAGGAGCATGATCTTGAGCAGTATGTGACCACAGTGGTGGAGGAACCCACTACTAATGTAGGAAGAGCGGATTTCAGGAAGAGTCAAGCAAAGGCTAAGAGAATCATCTTTGACTCAGTGAAAGACAGTATAATGTCAGCAATGACTTCGTTAATGATTGCCAAGGACTATAAGCTTTATACTGTATGTAAATTCAAAGAGTATAAAGCCTTTATTGAAAAGCAGACAGGGAAACACATCAGAACCCTTCGAACAAACAATGGAGGAGAGTTTGAATCTCTCTAGTTTGAGAATTTCTGCAAGTCAGCAGGAATCAAGAGACAGTTGACCGTGCCATATAACCCTCAGCAAAATGGAGTTACTGAGAGGAACAACAGGATAATTTGTGAGGTAGCGAAAGCAATGATGTTTGACCAGGATCTGCCAAATTCTTTATGGGCAGAAGCTACCTTCACTACCGTGTATATTCAGAATAGGTGTCCACATGCTATCTTGAAGGACAAGACTCCTGAAGAGGTCTTCTCAGGGATCAAACTTGAAGTAGGGCATCTAAGGATATTTGGGTGTCCAGTGTATACTCATGTCCCTAAGGAAAAGAGGACAAAGATGGAACCCTCAGGCAAGAAAGACGTTTTTGTGGGGTACATTGAGAACTCCAAGGCTTACAAGATATATGTACCAGGTCAGAGGCAGATAGAGGTAAGCAGAGATGCGACTTTCCATGAGGAAGCCGCATTCAAGAAATCCAGGGAGCTTCAATAGGAATCAGAAGCAGTTGAGCCTGCTTCATCCTCTTCTGAAAATGAAGAGTCAGATGATCAGAGGGAGGAACCTCATGAAGGGCCAAGTGATGAGCCCCTAGAACCTGCTGAAGAGTTAGAAATAACTCTTCAAGAACCTTAAGAACTTCACAATAATGTAGTATTCATCTACCATTAGCAAAAATATGCATGTTTTCATATATTATGCAGCTAATTTGTCTTTCTGCATGTTTTTTTGAATATATATATATATATATCATATAATATTCTACTATATTCTAATATTTGTAAAGAATAAACTCACAAAGCAAAAGCTCAAATCTCTATCACACTCACTAACACAGTGGTGCACCCTTCATCTCTTTTATATAATAAGAGATGAGGGAAGATACAATGTATTTGGACTCATGCATGAAGTGCCCCTAATTGACAGAGTCAAACCCTAACCTTAATCAATACAGCTACGAATTGGTCCCCTGCATGAATAATAGTGCCAGAGTTCATGTGCCTCAACTGGAGGATGACTGTGGCATGTATGCATGCACACTCCTTGGGATCTGTGCCCTCACCCAACTCTTCATGCATTCCTCTGCATGAATAATAGTGCCAGAGTTCGCGTGCCTCAACTAGAGGATGACTGTGACATGTATGCATGCACACTCCTTGGGATCTGCACCCTCACCCAACTCTGCATGCAAGCCCTCTAACTACCTAGGGATCTGTGCCCTCACCCAACTTTTAATGCAAGCCCTCTAACTACCTAGGTATCTGTGCCTTTCTTTAAGAATAGATCATGCATGTGTTCTTAATTGAACTGAACTAAACACTGAATTGTAATAGAAACTGAACTGAAACTTTTATATCTGGAACAGCAGTTAACTGAGTTTAATTAGAGGGGCCAAAACTGGAAATAAACTAAGATTGAGCATGCATGTGCCCTCTACTCCTCTACATGCATGTGCCCTCTACTCCCCTACATCGTCGTGCTTCCCTTACAGTCAGCTGCACACAAGAACTTGGGCAAATTGCCGTACAGATCTGCTGCTGTGTGCGCCCTGGTGCAATGGAGAAGACTAACAAAGCTAAACAGGGAAAAATCTATCAACACCCTACTAGGTCTCCCTAATCCAATAAAGCACTTGAAAATGCCTCGACAACAGGGTTGTTGAGCACCTGAGAAAGGCTGCAACCTTAAGGTTGTAGAGCACCCCATAAGGCCACAATCCCATTGCTGTAGAGCTTCAAGATAGCCACAATCTCGAGGTTGCTAAGTGCAGAATAAGAACAATTGGCGTCATTGGATAGAAGAAATTTGGTCGGCTGAAATATTGTTGCAGTGAAGTAACTATTGTCATGCAGAGCATTAGTGTTAAAAGAAGTGCAATGGTCAAGGTGTTTGGTTGTCCAACTCCCATGGCTGTTGAGATTTTAAACGAGCAGCGAAATGACAGAGTGCATGAAGCCAAATTACAGAAGCTGAACAGTAGTTATAGTGCAAGATATTTGTTACAACTTCTTTCCCTGTTGAGATTCCAGTCCAATATCAGAATACTTGTATAAATATGTATATATTTTGTAATGCAAGGGGGCCAAAGCCTAGCTAGTTGTAGGCTAGATGTAATCTAGTTTGTAGTAGAAGTCCACCTAGGAAGAGGCTAGCTGTAAACCAATTAGGGGGTGGTTAGAAGCTAGTTAGGAAAATCTAGCCGTGTTTCCCAAGAGGCACAAGTGTAAGAACTGTAGCAAATTTTGTAATATAAACTTTAAATAAAAGTATTGTTTACAAATCCTTTATGTGATGTTCTAAGTATGTGCATTATATCTTTGTTTATGTTCTGTGTTTAACTTTATTCTACATAATGAGCTCAGTTGAGAAGCACATCACAAAACTCCATTAACACATTCTAATGGCACTTATCGCAGTAAAAGCTGTGTGTCTAGAAGCTGCAGGCACATAAAATCCACAGAATTTGGTGTCAGAGTTGTGAGGTGAACTCTACACTCTGTGAATATAGTTCAGTCACCGTTGCAAAACCATTGTGTGGGAGAAACCAACATAACAAAGAGCTGCAGGAATAAGGATGCAGGGCATAGTGTGGATTTAGAATAAATCTGATGCCATTTATGTTTAGAAAAACAAATTCAGATCAAATCAGCAAACATAAAAAGGCCTTTTTTTTCTTTCTCATAGCTCATTGGTTGAACTATTTCTCATTCTGGGAATGTGGATTTTGGGTGTTGGATTGTTTGATTACAATTGAAAAACTTTGCACTTGAAGAAAAATTGAAATGCACCACAGAAAATATTAGCTTCTTTTGAAGCTTCTATTTTCCCCTCTGCATGTCAGTTCTGTCAGCATGATATATGACAAAAACAATGCAATTGTATTTCTAATATTTATGGTGCTATTGTTGCCTTCTCTCAGTTCTAATATGCGGATTAACCTTGGAAACCATTTCTGTTTTCTACTGTAATTCAGGCTTTGGCAATGGAGCTAGGAAAGTATAAGATCAGAGTGAATGCAGTTGCTCGTGGACTGCACAATTCTGATGCTTTTCTTAAGACAGTCAGTGAGGAGAAGCAGCAGAAATCAGTGAAAGATATAGTACCATTACAAAGATGGCTTGATGTACAAAATGACCTTACTTCAATGGTCTCGTATTTAGTGGGCAATGACTCTTCCTTCACGACTGGCACTGTTATTTTTGTTGATGGAGGCCAGTCAATAGTAAGGCCTCGTATGCGTTCGTACATGTAAGATGGAAGGCTTGATGAAAACCTGTCAGTGAGGTGCTCCAATATTTCAGTTCTGCTGCTTAAATTTCTATAGCTTATCCAGCTATTGAGGTTATATTAACATTGTTAGGATAAAAACTAAGGAAAATGGTCATTAAGGGATGTTATTCTTGTCATGCTTTGTGCTGGTAAATCAACTTATGATTGTCTTAGCAATTCATTGAAGTTTTCATTCTATTGTGTATGCCATTCCTGCATATTCGTACTTGTTGACAATCATGATCGAGGAGCTAATATTGATTTAGTTGCAATTTTTGTTGTATTTGATTCTCTATTTCATCTGTTTTTCTGAGTTGCTTAATCTCTGCTAGTTGCAACAGAAGTGAAAAACATGCAACATTGTTGACAAGTTTTTGCAAGCACCTTAATGTGCATCATTTGAAACTAGCTTTAGAGAAGTAATCTATATTCTACACCCCTTTCTGCATTGCTGTTAACATAATGCTTGAATTTAATTAAGATGCTGTTTTCTTCTGTATGTATAGTCCATGTTGTCTGTCTCTAGTTTTATACTGACTCAGCCTTGTAATCAGAATAATTCAAAGTTTAATTCTGAACACTTGCACAACGATTCATTGTTAAACACATGGAAAGAGAGCTCGTAGAAACCAATGGTGAATAATTAATTGCCATGACAACAAGAAAATTGGTCTACTAAAGAAACATTCATCTCATATATCTCAAAGTTAGTGTTTACGCTAATCTGACCCATTGCAGGCAATTGGGCGGGCGGTCAAGCATATTTTTGTTTACTCACAATCAAATACTGGTACACACACATGGTAAATAATTGCAATGAAAATATTTTTGTATCGATATTATTCAATGCTTTTTGATATTTCTTATATATACCCTACAGATCTATATAGAAGAGATAACCACCATAGCAGTTGACCATGTTGGATGACAATGTACTTAAAAAAAAAAAAGGTTCCGGAGAAAAAAAATGTATATGTGCATGAAGGCACTCAAAATTGCTTTTTAAGAGCATCAATGATCTAACAAAACTACATAGATTGTTTCCTATCAGCGGTGATTATATAGTCATCTAAATGAAAGAAAGCCATGGTAGGCTTTACACACAAAATATAGAAAATATCATATCCATAGTGAAATAAGATTTTTCTTCTCCATTTTCTGAATATGCAGCTGGAGACACTTGTTACCTCTAAAATCTGCACTTCAAAAGATGTTCAAAGTCCAATTATCAAGTACAAACTCTAGGGAAACTTGAGGACACCACCCACTGTCACCTTGGTGGCCTCCCTCCACACTTTAGGCTGGTTCTTTTCCCTGTGTGTGAATGTAGATATGAAAATCAGACTAGTGAAGTAGATTGTTTTAAGGTTTTACAATGTAAAATTGACAGAATTGAAGAGGACAAGTGCCTTATCCTTTGGGCTATGGAGTCGGGGCAGCAAGATGACAAATACACTTTGAATGGAATGGAGAAAATCAACAAGGCTATTAACAATAAACCCTACCAATTACAACAACCAAATTAATGTGCAAACAAAATGAAATGTTCATAAAGATACAACTTCACCTCCAATAAAAATCAACTAGTGTATCGCGCAACCATCAATGTAAAAGAGAATAACAAGGCAACCTTCAAAGATGAATGAACAACCAACAACTTCCATAACAAATCTGATTACATTGAAGGCATAGGAGGATCAATAGATCACAACCAAACTTTCTCCCTTGGTCAAAAAAACCCCCTAAAATGGGTGAAATATCTTTGGATGAAAAGAGTACCTTGTACACCAATTCAACCTAGGTAAAAGTAGAAGATAATGGAAGCAAAAATATGTCACGAGCTCTTTCTCCCTTGCCTACAAAAAACATTGTACTTGTCTATGGGGATTTTCTCTTTCACATCAATCTACCTTTATAAACCAGCGTAGATTCATCTTAACTTTGGACCTATCATGCGTTGAGAGGGATCAAATCCCTCAAGGTGCAAGCCTTTATTCAAGTTCTTTCACTCTAAAAAAAGTTTTCACCTTAAGGGATTAGATTCCTCTCTTCACATGATAGATCTAGAGTTAAGATGGATTTACGTTGATTCTTAATGTGTGCATATATCTGCCATGTGTCAACTCTATGTTACGCATGGAAGGAATTACACATCTCCCTCGTACTAAGCATATAATGAATTACACATCTCCCTCATACTAAAACATGCCACGAAAATGTTTTACCATAAGAAATTTTCACTTTCAATTACTTTATATATATATATAAATAAAGTTGGTATTAAAATATTTTATTTATGGTTGGTATATGAAATATTCTTTTTTTATTAATAATTTTTTGAAATGGCACATGCCAACTCTATGTTAAACATTGAAGGAATTGCACCTCCCCCATAGTGGTGGTAGAAAGCACCTATCCATCGAATAAGAGATTTTTTTACTTTCAATTACTTTATATATATATATATATATATATATATAAAGTTGATATGAATATTTTACATAGCGTGGACATAGAAATATTTTATTTATGGTTGATATTGAAATATTTTTTTTGTTATTAATTTTATTTTAAATGCCATGCGTCAACTCTATGTTGACCATGGAAAGAATCTATAGAAAGCACCTCTCGGTGCAAATAAGAAATTTTTACTTTCTATCACTTGTTTTTTTTCCTGGAGAATAAAAGCTTTTATATTCAAAAGGTATGAATATACATATACATGTCTTTGATTTCAATCACTACTTCCATATTCTTGCATATACCTACAGTGTAGTACTTCAAAATCATCTAATAGCTTCTATCATGTCCATATACAAAATTATAACAATCTCGAAAAGAAGATTAAACCAAAATATTCTAAAAAGATCTCCATACAGACTCTGCAATCAACATATGAGATTAGAGGCCTAATTCCATGGCTTCTATCTCCTCTCCTTCGATGAATTCATAGAGGCCAAAGACACCAACTGACATTGATAGTGCTTCTTTTGAGAGCTCGTCTGCTTTCTCATTCAATTCCCGAAGAATGTGGCTGAAGGAGAGCCACTCAAAATTTGAAAAGACAATTTAATGTCTCTAATCAGAGGAGCTAATCTGACATCATATGTAGAATTTTTCTAGCGTTCCCAATCAACAACTAGCTTAGAGTCTCCCATTCATGTAGCTTCTTTACATCCTTCTTGATAGCAATTTCCAATAGGGTCCATAATGCAATGAATTCTGCTCTATTGTTTGTACCAATACTTGGCGCATATATGATATGTAGGTAATGGTTTTGTTTGAGGTGTACAACCACTCCGACTCCGCATACAAGGGGGTGACCTTGGTATGCTCCATCAAAGAAACTCCAAGGCACCTCAAACTCTAGTTCAAACATTACTTGGTTCCTGGGATTTTTTGTTTTTAGCTCAGCTCTAAAAGATTCTGCCAAATTTAAGGTAATTCTTGCTGTAATTTTTTTTTGGGGGAGGATATCCTTATCCCTGAAGAGGCTTGAATTGCAGGCCCACCACAGATTTGAAACTAGGATACTCAACAATCCTTTACGTTCACTCACTGATTTATCCGATGTCTAATCTTTGAAGCATTCTTCAATGCTCGCTTTATTCCAAGCTGCCTTTGGCTTTAGCTTGTTCTGGATAATCTTCATCACTTGGACTGTGTAAGATCAATCAATAAAAATGTGAGAAATACATTCCTCTTGAGATTTAAACAAAGAACACCTACTGGGGCCACACCAACCACATTTCAAAGCATTATACCAAGTGAGGAATTTGTTTTTTAGAGCCAACGAAAGAGTAATTTTACGTTTTAACGAGGCATTTATTTTCCATAGAAGGATTCACCAACATTTTTTGGTGCCCATGAACAGGGATTCTCGGTTAGTAGAATATCCCAGCTTGGCTGTGGAATTTCCGGAAATGTGGTTCTTAGACCAACACAGGGAGTTAGGGTTTCTTCATTGAGGGATATGAAATTAGCGATAAGGCGACTAGTATATAGGTTCCATTCTTTAGCCTCAATCCCTTCGAGCCCCAAAGCCTTTGTTGATTTCCATCCCGCCCTTCCACGAGTTTGGGTTCACGAGACTTTACATCGTTAAGGGTGTAGATGTTTTATGCCCTCCGTGACTAGATGAGAGAATCAAAGCATCCAAAGTCATTTTTGGCTCTGAGCCAAGGATCTTCACTGAGGTAGACCTACCTCCTGTTACCAATTTTCCACACGGTCCATTCTTCTACCAGATGGAATATAGTCACTAAAGCCTTTCATACTATAGATCCGTTGGGATATTTCCTTGGAAGACGAAACCAATCTGCGATGGACAAATTAGGGAGGTATTTAGAGTGCATAACCCTCACCCAAAGCGTGTTTCCTTGGGTTGGTCTCCAGAGGCTACAACTTGCTAGTGCTTGAGCAAAGGAATATATATTTTTTAATGCCCAACCACCTAGTTCCTTTGGTGTCGATATCGCTGACCATTTTGCTAGATGGATCCCACTTGCTTTGAAATGACCAAGCCACATGTACTGAAAGCTAACTTTGTGAATCTTTGTTAGAATTCCCTTGGGAATCGCCACTATGGATCACCAGTAAACCATGATACTTTGGAGGAAAAATTTGGGTAGCACGAGTCTGCCACCCCCGGATAGGAGCTTACCTAGATGGAGACATGCGATTCAATCTTTTTTACTAGCTAACCCCGGTAAGAAATACGATACTTATCTGGTTTCAAAAAGAAACCAAGATATTTAAAGCCCTCATCTAGACTTCTCCTAGGGGCTGGGATTAAGTTACATATCAGAAAAAATTCATGATTTGAGCACTGATGGAGAATGAGATAGGATTTGTTATAATTAATTGCCATACCTATAGCTAAGCAGAAAAGGTCCATAATGCTTTTGAGAGAGGAGATATCCCTTTCAGATCCAAAGATGCTACAAAAAATACCGTCAACAAAGAGGAGGTGAGAAAACATCTCCCTCACTGAAACCTTAACACCCCTTATCGAGCCCGAGTTCTTGGCCTCAGGTAGTATTTTTCTTAGTGCTTTCGAAATGCTGAGAAACATGCACGGGGAAAGGGGACATCCCTATCTCAGATCACGTGACGATTTGAAAAACCTTGAGGGAGCACCATTGATTAGGACAACGAAAGAGGATGATTAGACACATCCCATTATCCAGTTCACCACCTGAAGGGACATGCTCATTTGAAGCAGTGCCAGCCTGAGGAAGGTCCAATTGACCCTATCATAGGCTTTTGAGAGATCCATTTTTAGTTGGGATGCTTTAGCCTTTGAAGATTTGACGGAGTGGAAGATTTCCTGTGCGACCGAGACTGCGCCATGAATTTTCATATTTTGGAGGAAATTGTTCTTCAGTTATGATTTCGCTTAGAATAGGTTTCAGATGACGTGCGATTATTTTCACCGCTAACTTATAAATCACATTACAATAGGATATAAGATTGTAGTCCCCTAAGGAAAATCCATCTTGCTTCATAGGTATTGTTATCCCCATTTTGTGGATAACTAAGGAGATTATGTCTCGAGGCCCTCAGGTTGCAGATATGGAGTGCCGAGAGACTACATGACCAACAATACCCTTTTGCACAGATGGAAACCCCTCTCATCACCACAAATGGTCACAGATTTCCAAATGGCATCCACCACATCAACTGGCTTCCGGAAGGCAGTGGGCCTTGCTCCATGAGGTACAAGTCAGTATTATGGTGAGCATCATTTCAATATTTAAGCCAATTAAGTATGTTGTGTCTTAGATTGCTCTCGATTTCATGATATATGCTTGGACATTATACCTTTTGCCTTGCTTCACCTTGGTGGTTGACATTGTGCCCTAGTAAGTGGTCTTCCTTGGGG
>JASDQU010338212.1:0-12537 GCA_032191745.1 Picea mariana
CCCTAGCGTCATACTAACCCTAGCTAGTTGATGACGTCTTGCCTCTTTTTGACCTTTGCTTAGCATTAAAGTTGCGGCTGAGTCATCTATTGATAGACATATAAGTGTTGAATAATTTCATTGGCTTAAAAAGCAAAACATCCACTTTATTGTCTAGCTAACCTAACCCTAACCCTAAGATGACGTCATACCTGTCTTGAACTCTTGTTTGGCTTAAAACGTTGTGGTATTGTCATCCATTGATAGACTTTGAGTTGTTGATAATTTTCATAAGTTTAATTAGCAAAACGTTCTTTTCATTGTCTCCAAAACTAACCTAGAACTAGGGCTGACGTCACCCTTAAATTGTATAGTGATGCAGCAACAATATTTATATATGAGCACATTTATTGCATTGTGATAATACAAGGATTTGATTTTATGCGTTGAATGCCAATATCTCTTTTATATTATTGAAGGAGTAGTACAAGCCATTGTCTTTA
Source organism: Picea mariana (assembly GCA_032191745.1). Classification (NCBI taxonomy): domain Eukaryota; kingdom Viridiplantae; phylum Streptophyta; class Pinopsida; order Pinales; family Pinaceae; genus Picea; species Picea mariana. Next base: position 483 of record JASDQU010338212.1, read on the forward strand.
TTAGCAATCATTGACTTCGTCAATAATTACATTTATTATAGCTCATATATATCTGAGATTGTCATTTTGTTTATCAAGTACTAACCACTGCTTGCACGTTTTAGTTTTATTTGCCTTGTCTCGCAAACAGTTGCCCTTTTTCAGTGGAATACCTTCATTCTTGACTATCTCTTTTGGCAAGTAATCTGTGAAGGGGGAAAACCTACTTTGACCTTTTGAAACCTTGAATCCTTGATCTTTTCCTTTTCAGCACCCTAGATTACTAGGGACATCTCCCTTGGGATCAGCCACCCTAAATTGAAAGAGCTCCCCATCGAGGTGACAGTGGGTGGGGAAGCTCCTGTTACGCCAGTTTGAGTCTTACTTCCAAGCTACTAAACCTATCCTACAAACTGAGCGATAACATACCCCACTTAAATGTTCAAGTACAAGATGATTCAAAATGATAATGTCTTGTTGGTATATATAGGAGACTAGGAGGTATAATTACAACTAATGGCCTAAAATCGACATAAATAAAATAACATTACTAATATAATATTCCCCAATTAAGGGGTAATGATCCAATATTAGGGCTTAACATACTTGCAGGAGGAAGCAACCCTTGGTGCAATCATGGAACCAAAGAAGTCTTAGTGCATTCAGAAGAATAACACACTGGAAGTGAAGACTCTGGGTTTGATTGTTTTAAATTAGCATGCCTCTAACCTACATTTCTAAAGTTGCTAAATTACAAGTAGTTGTTGTGGATATGACAACAAATGTTTTGATTCTAGAGATGTACTCATGAATCTCCTCTAGAAGATATTGTTGTCTTGTTTCCTTTTCTTTGTTTACTTGTTCCAGGCAGGTTAACATCAAAGGAAAATTCTTAGCCTTCAAACTTCAGAGGGAGTCACTTGACTCAAAAGGAGTCAAACTAATTGAGAAATAGAGACTGTACCTTTTTCCTCCTCAGTATTCCAGAGGGAGATAGCCATTGATACAGTTGATCCATTTGTTCCAGTTGATATTCTGAGGGACATTGCAGTAGGCCATAAAAGGCCTGTTTGGGCTTAACAAACTTTGCAAGAGACAAGAAGACATGTAGCTAATGGAAGTGTCAAGAAATACCAAACGAGACTTGTACTTAGAGGATTCTAACAAGAAGAGGGACTAAACGATGATGGGACATATTAATCTAGTAGCCCGATGCACTGCCATCTGTAATACCATCCATGAGTTGGAAACTACATCAGATAAATAGATCCTTGATGAAGTTTGGGTTTTAGTAAGAGTGTTGCTGATCCAAACCGATAATATTACATTGTTGGTGTTGAGAGCCTGATTTTGATGACCTATTCAAGAAACCATGTTGTTACAAGAAATATTTGACTTTTGATTTTGATATGAAGGATATGGGTATGATGCACTACTTCTTGGGACAAGAACTATGATAGAGGACCAATGAGACTTTTTATAAGTCAAGGAAAATATATAGTGGGGGTATTAAAGAAGTTCAGTATGACTGAATGCAAATCCATGTCTACATCGATGATGGTGGATTTAACAAAAAATAAATGATGATGAGTTAGAAGAGATTGATCCACATGTGTACTGACAACTGATTGGATCATTAATGTATTTGGTTAACACCAGACCTGATATATTCTATGCAACAAAATTTCTTAGTCAATCCTTGAGTCAACCAAGATAGACTCATTGGATAACAGTAAAGCATGTATTGAGATATATATATGAGGCATAGTTGGATATGGCCAGAAATATGCCTTCAATGTGAACTTGAGTTTGTAGGGATATTCCGATACAGATTGAGAAAAGAGTACATTGGACCGGAAGAGCACATCCGGTTGTTGTTTTACCTTGGAGTTGGTCATGGATTCCTGGTGTAGTAGGAAACAAATATCTATGGCCTTGAGTACTGAAGAAGCAGAGGATATAGCAATGAGTGTGGAAGTCTGTGAAGTAGTGTGGCTTCTGACAGATTTATTTGGTCATGAGATGGATCCTATTATTACTTGTGATAACTAGAGTTGTGTGAAGCTCTTTGAGAACCTTGTGTTTCATGATAGACTGAAACACTTTGAGACAAAATATCATTATATCAGTTAAATGTTACAGAGGAAAGAAGTGCACATGCAATATCTTCCTACACATGAGAGGATTGCATATATCTTCACCAAACCGCTTGCCAATACGAAGTTCGAGTAATTCTATGAGAAACTATCTTGGTGGAGATTACCTCCCTAGTTGAGAGGGAGTGTTGATGATTATAGCCATGAAGAAATTCGAATACTTTCGTGCGAGACTTATCCTGATGGAGAATGCCTCCCTAGATAATAGGGAGTGTTGATGATTACAGTTGTGTGAGACATCGTCTAGGACACAAACCTAAGAGAGAGCCCTTGAGATGGGTGTGTGGTTCCTATATGTGACATAACTCAAACTTTTTTTTGGCATCCTCCTTACAGACAGTTGAGAAGAACTCTGGATGATTCCCCTATGTAACAAAGTGAGAAAGATGATCTGTTGAGTTGGACGTGCATGTGGTTGAGAACAGGTGAACGTGTGAATTCCCATGAGCTGGGTGCATCGTTATGAGACATAGATGAAATGGTGTATTATCCTCATTTCAATAGAGAGTTGAGATGATGAAATCCATATGACCCTCCTATGTAACATAGTGATAAAGAATATATGTTGAGTTGGACATGGCTGTGGATGAGCACATGTGAACATGATCCTAGTGGTTGAGAACTAGTGATTGTGGTTCTCCTCTGAGACACAATGAGATAGAGAGACATCCCTGTGGCTGAGAACATATGGATGTGCCCCTAGGGGTTGAGCACTATTCGGTGTATGATATCCCTTGCTATATTGTTCAAGAGTTAGACTCACATGTAACCCTATTGATTATGTAAAAGGTATAGGTCGACCCCACCTTAATGTAAAAGATAATTAATGCAAAAAATCATTAATATAAAAGATAATTAATATGGTAATTATTAATTATATTTTGAGTTATTGATGTCGGCCCTATTGTGACGATAGACACATAATTTGATGTGACAAGTCGTATGTAAATAAAGGTGATTCCCCATTGAGGAAATACACTTATCATTGTGTCATCTCGTGATTTCAGAAGTTGTGGTCTAAAATTATGAGAATTACAACACCCTCTGGTGGGCTAGGTTTGGTGATGGTGTGGGAGGTCTTTCTCTTGAGGAATATAGAAAAGGATTGGTTGGGTTTTCTTCCCTTGTTGAGAAGGGTTTCCCATGATACTTATTATGTTCTTTTGCATGGTTATTCTTATTGTGATCTTGACTTGTTGCAGTAGTTATGGTTTAACTAATAGTTAAACAAAAATTTTAAAGAGAATACATAAGCCATAGTTCATTGAAAATCAAACAAAATAATGCTCATCACATGGAGAAAAAAAAGGTAAGTTTGATTATCTATGTAACATCATTAATTGTTCTTATCCCTCTCTTCAAAAGGTATTATACATAAAAACAATTCCCATTGTTTTTCTACAAACAAAAAAAGGATTCGACCCTTGAGGATCTCTTCGATGAATGGAAAGGTAATCGAGCTTAAAAATGGATGATATAACTTAAATCACTAATCCAAGGAAACGTTTGGTTTAGTTCTATAAAAGTTACTCTCAATAATTCCTTTAATGAAGTTATTTTAATTTTAGCTACTAGACCTTCATTCTGTAATGCAAGGTTTGAACTAAGATCCCCATGCATTGATACTGGGAATTTCATTAAAGTATTTTTAGTTGTTATCGATAGACCATCCTATGGGAACTTATATTTCTTTTATGGCACCACTTATTTTCATGGGAACTTATATTTCTTTTATGGCACCACTTATTTTCCTATTTTGAAGACTTAATTTTTTTTCCATATTTCTCATCATTATCGATTGTCACCAAATCTCATGTGTACATGCGTATCTGAAGTGTTGATTCATTTCCTAAGGTGACACTCATGTAGGTTCATATTTTAGAACACAAAATTCTAGAAAAATCTAGTACTTAAATAAATTGTGGAAATAACTAATTTAGAATTATGAATCAATGTTTTATGTATTGATCTGATTCTGCAGACAAACCATAAATATATCTGATATAAAATGCATATCTTCAACAATAAGCCATGAACAAATAGAAGGACATATATCCAAGTAAACATGGTTATCTTATTCATATGGCATTTATGTAGCTTAATACTAGGAAAGGAATTTACATACAATTTAACTCATCTTTGTATTTTTCTGTAATTTTATAAGAATTTTCCCATGGTCTACTTTAGATATTGATATTTACTTAATAGAACTAAATTTATGCCTTACTATAGGACTAACAATATATTCATTTCCTCTTTTAATGCTTAAATTTCTAAATATTCCATGGCTATAAGATATTTAGGGACTATACTACAATTACACAAAAATTTCCAGAATCTAAATTTCATGGAATTATATAGAGTGTATTAAAATCCCCTTCGTCATGATTTGTAAATAAAGTGCATAATTTATTATTATGAGAACCATGAGTAATGAAAGTAATTATTTTAACTTTTGTAGTATACATGCAGCTATATAAATTTGATTATGTAGCTAACATACAAATCAATACTCCAACATGAGTAAGACATGGTTATATAAAATACATATTTGTAATAGTCAAGATGAAAACAAATGAAAGAGCCATGTTACACCCAACCATAGACGCAAAACAACCAATATTACTTTACTTGATCACCCCCTACATTGAACATGACTCCGTGAGAGAAAACTGAGCTCCACTCCTTAGCCACAAAAACTTTGTACAATTCAAAAAAATAATCATTTTCCTATCACAAAAGCGCTCACACAACATACTAAGAAGTGTCCTTTCTCCCACATATGTTTTATTTATCTTTTTTTTTCCTTTTCCTAATACTTTTCTTCAATCTATTTCCCTCCTTGGAAATTCATAGATTTACAAATCCATGATTTTTAGGGGCTTCTAGTGATAGAACTCCACTTCTGACACTTGTAAAATTCATCCCTGAGTTAACTCAAATATTTTCCCCATTCATGGAGTCATAATAAGGTATTTTGAAACATGGTTGTTCCACTTGTTTCTAGCATTAAATATATTTAAAATATATGTCTGGTATATCTATCCATCAAAGCGCATAGTTGGCAAGTTAAACTCTTGCTCAAAAATCACAAATATAATAATTACATGCCTTAATAATATCAAGTACGAATTTACATAAATGGATATTTATTTTCAAAGAAATGGCATTTAAATACAATATTTTAATTCATGAGGATGCCATAGTTGCAACCCACCATAAAATGATAACTTGTAACATTATGTTATAGTTATAATACCCCTCTCTCATGATTCTATGGCCCATAGCTTGTTTTATTCAATGATTGTTAGAAATAGGGTTTTACTGAACGAGAGGCAATGAATTTTTACATTAAAGGGTTAAATTTGAAAAATCTATCTTAGGATCGTGTGGAGAGCATGATCATATCATCCTTATCAAAACAAACCTATTAAAAATTATGGCAATGATTTGTATTTCTTGGTTTTGTTTTCATGTCCTATGATCAATTCATCGTTTTTCCTTTATACACTTGACCAAAACATAATCAAGGGAAAAAAATGAAAACCGTGCATTAAAAATATGTGTCATTAGTTAAAAATGATATATTTCAATGGGGCTATCCTCTGCATGCATTTAAGAAGTTCAAACACATGTTCTTTTAAATTTCGGCCCTTCAATCCAAAGGTTGTAAGGGTTTTCACCCCAAATCATGGGAATTTGTTAGTTTTAAAGGAGACCTATTTCATTTACATGAAGGACTAGATTTATTTGGAAATCTATGTAACACCAAGATGTTTTAGGATCCTTCATCACCACTTGTCATTCATCATCAACATTAGATAAATGAAAAATGAAATAATAACACAATATTATTAAAAATAGAACCATAAACAATTCATTATACGTTTCCAAAGCCATGTATCTATATTCAAAATTAGGTCGACTATACATTTTTAACAAAGTGTCACATTGTTTTCAAGACATGTAATGGAACCTCATGCCCAAAATGGTGCATGTGCATCTCACCACTACCAAGTGCATCTCCAAATGTGATCTTAAACTCTTGTTTGAGTTCAAGGAAACTTGATTCTTTTTGGATTATCTGTCTCACCACTACTACCAAGTGCATCTCCAAATGTGATCTTCCTCTTGTTTGAGCTCAAGGAAATTTGATTTATGGTTGATCCAGTATTAGTTAAAGTTTGATTTTTAATATTTTGTTCAATGTCCAAGTTTAACATAGGAAAATCTTAACACTGTATATTATATCATTTTATATAATTAAAAAACTTTATTTTCTGCAATTTTATTGGTTGAGAATTTGAAGTCTTATTCTCAGCCAGTATCTCATTGGCAATCTCAACTTTGCTTAAACGAATTTAATGTATGTCAGTTCATCTTTAAATATATACAACATATTTTCGCCACTACTTGTTATCATTACGATATCTAAAATCCTTGTATCCTTGTACTGCTTACACCTTGCATCGCTAGTATATTTAAGCAAATACTTTGAGAAAATTTAGATGCACTGCCTTAAGTAAATTTTAGTGCAGTTCTTTCAAGTTAGGTAAGTAAGTAAGTAACAAACATTTGAGATGCATAACAATAATTCAAAAATAGAGACCACAAAAGTAGCTTATCTTAGTCAATTAAAGAGACCACAAAATAAGTTGACATAGAACCATTTGACTAAGTGTCATATCCAAATCCAAGAAATCCAAGAGATCTATTTCAGATCCTAATAAATTTAAGTTTTTTTTACCAGTATTGTAGTGACAACTAAAATACATTTCAATTTTTGGTATAATAAACTATTTACACTAATAAAATTTAAAAGAAATATTATTAATTCAAACACTGTATACAATCAAGCTAATTATGTATTACTCCATCCATCTACAACCTTTTTAATTTCAATATATAAAAATAATATCCACATGAAAAAATTTACAACTTTTTCATTTTTAATATATAAAAATAATTTTTCCATATTAAAAAATTCAAGTTATATGTAACAAACCTCTCCATCAAAGCAAAACGAAACAAAGAAATTCCAGCTAGGTGGTTTCATTGGCGTTTTGAGAAATTCCAGCGATGTGGTTTTATTGGGTGATTCATTGGGGTTGTGTTGTTTATAGTTGGAATATTCTCCATTTTCAAATTGACTTGGAAAACAAAGAAATTATGGCTACTTGCTTTTATTTTGTGATTTATTGGTGTTTTGTTAAGGCTCGAATGTTCTCCATTTTCAAACTTTTTTTAAACTTGTTTAATAGCAAAGAAATTCCAGCTATATGCTTTCATTTTTTTATTCATGAATAATTTTGCATTTTCTTATTCATTGGTGCTTTGTTTTGTATAACTAAAATATTTTCCATTTTCAAATTTTTCTGGACAAAGACAAAGCTGCCATGCATCACTTGTTTTATTATAGAGTAATGCACTTTTTAGAGACTATAAAGGAAAATCCCTTTATATAAATCCTTTTACAGAAATCCTTTTACAGAAATTTATCAATTGAGAAATTTGCAAAATAAAATTAGAATTCAGTCATGAGACTGGTCGTCTTGAGATCCTGTACCTTCTGCATGATACAATCCTTTTTTTTATGCCTCCCTGTAGTAGTTACAAGAATAAATTAATGAAAAATTGAAAATGCTTAAAATAAATTCCATATATTATATACAAGAATTCCGTCAACTAATTATCTCACCATGAATTTCATAAGAAATGGTGGAAACTGGCCTTCCTAGGTACGAGGTAGAGTCGTTAGTCGAACAACATAACTTGAGGCAATAGTTAGGTATACAATATATCTATACACACAATAGTTATAGATGTGGCTATGCAGATAGATAAAATAAATGGAAATACAATAGAGTAGGAAAGTGCAATGATAGTATAAAGGTGGCTTTAAAGAACTAGTGGGGTGGGTGGTGATAAATTTTCATTGGCTAAAATATGGGAGAGAAACTCTCTTGTAAGGAGAAATTTCGATATTAATAACTAAATTTCAATACCAATAACTAGGGTAGGGTGGGAATGAATTGAAATTTTCATATACAACAAACAAAAAAAAATAAAAATTACAATCAAGTGAGGTCGCTACCAAACAACCAAATTATGTACTTGAACGGATCTAAAAGCATGTTTGTTGCAATATCTCATGCAAATATGGGATGTACATAGAAGGTGTAGGATGAATGGAGCAAATATGGGATGTACATAGAAGGTGTATGATGAATGGAGGAAGGTAGTTGTGGTGAATGAAAACAAAAATCACAGTAACTAGATTTAACTTGACACTTGATATTTGACTATGGGGTGATATATTAACCCCAAGTGAATGTGGTTTATTAGTAGGTTCAGTTAAAAACTATAGAAACCGATCACATGGACTTGGACTTTAAATAAAAACACATACAAATTGAAGATGCAAATAAATTACAATTTTCATTTCGACATTTCATAAATGCAATGAGTATATGGAGAACCAAATAGAATAAACCTACTTCAATGAAATTTCTAATCCGGTAGATAAATGTTTCAAGTGTGACTTGAATGAGTGGACGTACAATAGTTGACCGGGTTTAAGATTATCATAAGTCTAAGGCATTCAATCCATAAAGAGAGAATTTTCAAGCCTGGATTCTAAATGTTTAATTTTTTGGCTTTTTTACGAGCATATTTTTCAATCAATTTTACTCGAAATCCAACTAAAAATTATTGGAACTCTATATTTGAGTGATTAAGTCTATATAATTCAAAAATGGTGATTTCACCATGATCTGTTTCACCACATTCCGATGAAAAATTTCAAAAGATTAAATGTTTAGGCAACCCCATTTATAAGTACTGAAATAAAAAAAAACAAATGAAAGAAAAACTAATAAGAATCTACATCTACATCATTTCAAATTGAGGTTTGAGTATACAATAAATAACATGTAGCAATGATGTTCGAACAATTATCTTAAGAATTTCAAATTACTAATATAATTTAAACTTAGAGACTTATAGTTTCAATATCTATCCCTTGATTATTTAGTCATCAATGAAAATTATACTTGATTTTTCATAAGTAAATTGGACATTTACAAAATAATAGATTTAAAGAGATTAACTCCAAACTAGTTTTCTTTTCAATTTTTATATGAGGGAAGGATATGAAAATGATGGGAGCTACTATCCTATTCACATAGGAAAAAGTTAATCTATATGAAAATATTATTCAAACCATAATTTGTAAGGTTGTAAGTGAATTATATTTCTATAAAACATGGCAATGAACTGTCTTAGACTATTTTTAGTAACACATTGAAAAATTATAGGTAGGGGACGATTTTTCAATCATTACTTAAGGGTAACACATTCTCAATTGAGGTTACATCTTATTAGAGGGGAACAATTTTCTTTGTTTTTTATTTCATATCCAATATCTCCCCAATTGATTACCACATGGGGGAATTGGCAACTATGAGTTTGTATCTTTAACAATGTTATTTATTTCAATTTTCCTATAATGTAAGGAGTGATAAACATTTGAGTAACTAGAATTTTTATAGGATTAATATTTTCAAGATTGGTTTAATCAAGAATTGAATATATTTAATGACAAGCTTAAATTTTTACAATTATTTTATTGAAAAGTATGTTGTTATGATTTTGTCTTAGGAAAATAATAAATTAGATGTTCAAGCTCATTACAAATTATGTAGAAAAATCAATCCATTGGTAGTGTAGAAATTGGGTCCAACTACAACAATTAACATATATTAAGAGGTTTTAGAGACACCCTTCTCAAATTAGCTTAGGTGTAGATCTTGAGAAAAGAGAAAATTTGGCAAATTTAATTGAATGAATGCCAAGGAAACAAACATACTCAAGACTCTTAGAGTGTTTCTAAAGTCCATGAGTGAATTGGAATTCAAATATTTAGGAGATAAGTTGGTCATTCATACTCAAATTGATATTGAAGATAACAATTACATTATTCATATTCATATAGGAAGAGGATAATAAATCCCATACCCTAATCTATATTGGCATTAATATTATTTATGGTCTAATAAAATAGTAAATGTATTTATTGTAAGTTATTTATGGATAAAATTATACACATTTATGACTTATAACTTAACTTGAACTTTCAGGGGGGGAAATGTAAAGTCATCTAAAAACATGTGTGTGAGGTGTTCTAATGGAGAATGTTGTTGTAACTCTTGCATTAATTACAATCGAATATTCACTCTAACACTTTGACATAGAAGTATCATATCATAGGAGTTGTACATGCGAAAAAATAGAAGTCAATGTCAAATATTTTACAATTATGTTTATTAAATATTTTCCAATATTGAAATTTATACATAAGCAATGAAAATATAAAAATTAATTCATTCTAAACTCATCCAAGAAACTATCTTATAAAAGATCCTCTTTCAACCTATAACAACTATGCATGCAATGATAACATTGACAAGGATAAACTATATTGTAACTATAATGGTGAGACTAGCAAGATGTTGTGCCTGGTCTAGAATCAATAGAATGACCTAAATTCCCTACACTTAGTGGTCTAAGATCATCTAACGAGGGCTCCTTGTGGGATTTTTCCACAAGTAAACTATGATGAAGTAAATTGCATGTTAGGGACTTGATATCATGATACTTGCAGCATTAAATTTGTCTCCAAGCTCAGGTGGTTGGTGTGGAAGGGGGTTAGGTATAACCCTAGAAGGGGGCATCCCTCTCAAAAGGTTACACATGGCCTTATCTTGATCTCGAGAAAAGACAACACCAATCCCTTAGAATTCACCAATGTCAAAATGACTGACATGGTGACATATGTAAACTTTGCCCATAATTTATGAAGAAAATATAATGGAACCTCCCCATTATTTGAGGGATGTTTATCAAATACCACAAACCACCTATCTATCGAGTGGTATTTCCATGAGATCATTAGTTTGTTTGTTTATAGGATTAATAAACAATTGAGCAGTCATCTATTTGGTTATATGAAAATATTTCACCTCTTCCTTATTCATGCTACTTGAGTGGTACTCTCTCATCTTATCCATATACTCAAATATATCAGATAACTAGCCATAGACATGGTCAATGGAAGGAATAATGTTTTTAAGTGAACTGGCCAATGGAAGTTGAGATGGCTCGCTAGTGTCCCTAAGTTTCATAATTAAGTTTCTAATTTCATCTAAGCATGGATTAATTTCTATGTATGGGTCTTGTGCAGGTAGTTGGAGGTTGGGGTTTGGGTTCATATGTTTTTCTTCATGTTGGTGTAAAAATTGCATTTAAACAATAAAATATATTTTTACATATTCTGTAGCTTTGTATAATTTAAAATATATACAAAAATGAGATTCAGAATAGAAATTCCTCTATTGGAAATGTTGAGTGCCAATGATGCCAACGTCCATCCTACCTATCCTCGCCAAGTTTGGACCAAATAATCAACAAAACATCGTTGCAATTAGAAAAAATATAGAGAAAAGGTATCATGGGTTGAAGAAAATAATGTAGAAAGGTGTCGTGGTTTTATTTTATTTCTATAGACAAATAAATGCACATGAATTTTTGTGTGTGTGCCTTAAAAAATGCACAAGTTTTTAATCCATGTGTTACTTTCATAAATAAGAAGACATTATGTGAGCTTTGGCAAGGGGTCATAGCTAGAGAGGTAGTTGGGGGAGGGGGCAGAGGACCCATAATGATAATAGTGGAGGCCATTCCATAAAAGGTGGACTAGGTCGGCTATATTATTAAATAAGGCCCACTATGATAGTTAGATATAATAAATGTAAGATGACTTCTCAAAAGGTTCTACTTCTAAAAGATTCCTCCTCTAGAATGTTCTTAGGTGATTGTAGCACTATATAAAGAGGTTAAAAAAATGTGATGGGATATGAAGA
>JASDQU010338213.1:0-12537 GCA_032191745.1 Picea mariana
TCTGTTGAGGATTGTTGCCTCATCTCAGTTGATGCTGAGGGTGTAAGCTGAGTCTTGCATATAGAGCTGGTGCTCTTGTAGAGTTGTACTCTATTCAGTTGTTGCTGATAAACCCAAGGATTGTAGTCCGTAATAAAAAGAAAATTGTACATACATCTTGTGTTCTTTGTGTCCAATATGATGATGAATTGTTGATGATATATTACTGATATATGATGCTGATATGTGCCTACATCTAACTGGTTATAAATGACAGCAATGAGTAATGAATAAAATGATAATTGATAAGTTTTGTGCAAGAGGGAATTTTTGGGAAAAAGGGCCCCACATTCATTCACCCCCCCTCTAAGTGTGGTAGGTGTGTCCAACAACATTTACCACTTTTTATAGACATTTACTTAGATTTATCCATTTATTACATATATTCTTTCTTTATTACATATTATCATGTAGTCTAATGTCTAATAAAATATATGTGATGGCTATTAGGGCCTAGAAGGCCCCCCCAATAGGGGGATAGGCTCTAATTCCTCCTTCCTTCTCTTATTGTGTCACTATTGTAAATATTTCAATCCTATCCCAAGTTGTTCTTAAGGGGGGATGTTAGGATATTTAGAAACTTAGGAGTTAGTTAAGATCTACTTGGTCTAATGTGTTGTTATGTCGTTAGGTAAAAGTGTGTTTCTTAGTGTGTTTATTTAGTATGCATTTGTATCTAGGAAATCTGATGATCACGATATGTTCCCGACATAGAGTGATCCAACGGTTCATAATATCCTCGATCTTAATGGCTACATTGATCTGTGGCTTAGCATTCAATTGGTCCATGATCTTTATTTAAAGAGCATGGAGGGTCATTTTCCAGATGATCTATCATGAGAAAATCTCTTGTAAAATATCTTTGTAATCTTTTTCTTTTGCATTAATAAATTGCTCCAAGTGGTCGCGTTGGTTGGGGCTGTGGATATTTCCTCGTAAGGGTATTACCATGTCAAAATATCAACGTGTTGATATTTTATCTAGTTGTGTGAGTGGTTACTGAAGGTGTTTGTCCTATGTTGGAATGCCTGTGTTGTCGAACACCATTTTAGTGCACCAATGCACTAACCAACTTTATGTTTTTAATGAACAATGTTCTCAACAAATATTTGGATAAGTTCATTCTTGTAGTTTTTCATGATATCCTGGTATATTCCAAGACCAAGGAAGAGCACAAAGAACATTTTAGGTTTGTGTTACAGGTGTCGAGGGATCACTAACTATATGCAAAATATAGAAAGTATGACTTCTTCCAGAAAGAGATCCAATATTTGGGCCACACAATCTCAGTAGAGGGAGTGGCAGTAGATCCTGAGAAGATCAAGGAAATCATGGATTGTCTAGCCCCTCAAAATGTAACTAGGCCAAGATCATTTATGGGATTATCATGATATTACAAAAGGTTTATGAAGGGATTTTCCATATTGTTCATCCCATTACCTCTTTGCAAAGGAAGGGGAAGAAGTGTGTATGGTCAACAGAGTGTGAAGCCAACTTTCAACATTTGAAGTATCTCTTGAGCAATGCTCCTATCTTGAATATTGCAAACCGTGAGAAGGATTATTGGTTTGCACTGATGCTTGCAAGGAAGGAATCAATGGAGTTGATATGTAAGAAGTTCATGTGGTCTATTATGAGTCAAGGAAGATAAATGAGCAGGAACAATGGTATGTCACCGATGACTTAGAGCTTACAACAATTGTGCATGCATTAAAAATGTGGAGGCACTACCTTATTGGAAGAAGATTTGTCTTGATACCAGATATTTGTGGGTCAAAGTATTTATTTGATCATCCAAGGTTGAATGCTATATCTTCCAGATGGATGGTGTTAGTTAGCGAGTTTGATTTTGAAATCAAACATATAAAGGGAAGGACAATAGAGTGGTTGACCCACTAAACTGAAGTGTGTAGACAATACACCTAGAAACAACAAGTGTAATCTGATTATGAAATTAAGGAGATAATCATAATGTCAATTTTAACATACAATTCTATGTAACTAATTTCATATCTGAAAATTGATTCCTAGTGATCTAATAGTAAAACCGTAGTTGCTATCACTGAACAAATTTACACTAAAATTATTGAATGAAAACATATGCAGTGGAAACAAAAAGATCATAGATGAATCATCAATACACATGAGACACAATTTCATTTCTGTAATCTTGTTATCATCAGAAATGTTGAGGGAAAAACCAGGCCTCCCAGCCAATACAATATAATCAAAATTTGAGGACAACCTTGTCCTCCAAAGTCACCAAAATTGAGAAAAATGTTTTTCTCCAATAACCATAAAAATCAGAAAATCAAACCTCAACAATATCTGGAAATCTCCTCTACACACAAATCTGATGTAGACCACATGTATGGCCTACTAACGTCACCTGTCAGCCTATACAGATCGGTACCTGCCCAAAAAATTTAAATACACAATTCACCAACTGGAAACTCATGTACAGATGTTGTTTTATCTCCTGCAAATCATGTATACCCTATACTTGATTCATCCATATGCAATGCACATATATATGTGCTTCGTCCTCCTACAAACTATGTATAGAACAAAACATTTCTCTCCAAATGTGTGACCTTCTTCTCTTCTCTCTCTTGGGATAGATTTTCCACCTTGTAGACTTCCCCTTTGTTGAGATCACCAATCCTACTAGCACAAGTGCATACTCACTTATGCTAGCTCCATCTTGTCTCCACACTCTCTACATGATCTCCAAAATAAGAAATGTCACATTGACCTCTCTCCTTTATATACAATTCTTATGGGTCACCATCGAATCCCCTCTACAAGTCAACATCAAATTAGGATTTACTTGTGGGTGTGAAGCCCCAACAAAAGCCCACAAATCCCATCATCAAACCCATGAAGACCCCACTCAAATCCAAAGGGGTTTTCACAAAACCAAAATTTTGATGTGGTGCCCATGATAATTCCTACATTCCCAACACCTAGGGTCATGTGAAAATACCTACCTGAAGATACAAAAATCAACACTCCCTCTTAGTGAAGGAGGTATTATCACCACACTCCACAAGTGGGAATGCCTCCCGATGCTACCAAATAATTAGCACTCCCTCTTATCAAGGGAGGCATTCCATCCTCCATCATCACCTAGAAGTAGCTATGTCTCCCATACTAGATCCTCTACCACATCTGCTCTCCAATCTGTCTGATTGGGTGCTCCCTCTATCATCGAAGAAAATCCTTCTCTCCAATCCTCCTGACTGTCTACATCCTCGGTCACTAAAGAAAACCATGTTGTTTGACATGATCCCATCCTGGAAGATATCATGCTCCTAGAATCCTCTTACCTTTGAACATCTTATCTGGTCATCTCAACCCATGACACCTACCTGATAGTATTGGAAGATGCCTCTCTCCTATATGGAATTGAGGGTTGGTGCCCACTGAGTGACCAAATCTTCCTCTGAGCCTCTTGAATCCCTCTTAATACACACAAAATATGAATCTACCTGCTCCTTTTCCACTATCCTTTTCATAGTCTTCGGAGGCTACTCCTCCCCACTAGATATTGAGGTTTGAATCCCTCTAAAATATGGATCTCTCTGAGACAGTACTATTGGTGGGGCCACCTACCTCACCACTCGTGGAGCTACATGCTCCCTATATACCTGTGTTGTTGATGGGGCCACCGGCCTCACCACTGGTGGAGCTACCTTCTCCTCCTCATTTGTATCTCTGCTCCTTCTAGTCACATCACACATAGTTTGTCTCTCTTTAACTCTAACAACTATTGCTAATCTAAATCTAGATCCTCTAGGAATAAACAACACATGTCTAACTCAAAATAATATGTGGTACCCATTTATCTCAATATCTGAGACTGAGAGAACACTCCTCCTGAGTTTTGCAATTCATTACACATTTGACACCCTCAGTACCTCTCCTGACTCCAATCAGAATGATACTCGTACTACATTTTTGAATCTTGTGCCAATATCCACACACAAGTCTGAGCCAGTCTCTATGAAAGTGTCAAACAACTCTCTAGGAAGGGATCTGAATATGATTTGAATCTGACAAGCTATAGAAGGCCAGAATGGCCCAACTATAAATTTTTGCAGAGGGAAGTTCAGCCTTTTGAACCTGAAAGTTCCATAACCCATGCCTCAGAATCATGTACTTCGCTTGTCAAAACTGAAGCAAAAGATCAGTTTTCCAGCTTGGATGCCCCAGAGGAGGGTTTGGGCTCTTCAAGCCATGATCCCAACTCATCTAACATGGTGAATTCTTCAGACAATTGCAACGACAAGATATTGGGGAATATTAATGGTTACCCAACCAATACAACTACCTGTGAACGGATTAGGAAGAGGAAGCATTCCAAGGTTTGCAAGAACACTGAAGAAGTCGAGAGCCAAAGGATGAGTTACATTATTGTTGAATGCAATAGACAAAATCAAATGAATGAGCATTTAACTGTCCTGCATTCCCTTATGCCCGTCTCTTTCATCCAGAGGGTAAGATTCCTGCACCATTATAATATCATTCCACTATTCCTATAACTTTATATGAAATGTATTGCATAGGGACTTATTTGGGTCATAAATTTGTTTTCTCAGGGAGCTCAAGCCTCCATTATTGGAGGAGCAATTGAATTTGTGAAAGAACTGGAACAACTCTTGCAGTCTCTTGAATCTCAAGCTCAAAAGCGTAGAAAGCAGTGTGAACTGGGAGGATCTCAGAGTCCCTAATCAGTTGCCACTCTGTTTAATGATTTCTTCTTCTCTCCACAGTATACTTCATATTCGTCACAGCAAGAAGAATTGAAATACGACACAGATAACTTTAATTTGGATCATGACAATGAACTTACTACAGAAAGAAAGTCTGCAATCGTTGATGTAGAGGTGATTGTGATCGAAACACACACCAATCTCAAATTTCTCTCTCTAAAGAGGAATGGGAAGCTTCTCAAAGACATCTCGGCTCTTGATAATGTGGATATGGCGATTTTACACTTGAATATTACCACTATTGATCTTTCAGTTCTCTACTCCTAAAAATCAATGTTATTTATAAAAAATATATAAACATTATAATTAATGAATTATTAGGCAAAATAAATCAGCGCTCAACCACTAAAACACATCTCAATATACCTACTTGTTCCACAATATTATTAAGTATTAAATTTCCAGCATATGAAAAAATTTATGATATGTTGTTGTTTTAGTGTAAAATCTCATTTTTTTTTCTCACCAAATAGTTTATAAAAATTAAAGCCGAAGAAAGTTAGCATATGGTGCAATAAGGTAGCCAAAAGCCGAAAAAACGCCAAAATTACTGCTAAGGAGAAGGAAGTCGTATTGGACTACTTTTGGAGGAGGTCGTGGATCCTTAGATTTAGTTGCTTAAGAATTTGAAAGGATTGGTCTACGGATGAAATTGGTCGACCATTGTTTCATAGATGGTTACTTCCTTTCAAACTTAAACCCACTACCTATAAAAAGCAAGTCATTTTGGAATTGGCAATATATAGCTTATTCGAAGATATATGCCAAATAATAATAATAGTCGGTTCATAATTCTAAAAAAAAACATTTATGAGAATTTGATACTTTTAAGTTTAATTATTAAGGTCAAAATATCTTGTAACTACCATCAGTTGTTATAAGAAATTATCTGATTCAAGGCAACGAGTTATGGTACCAAGTCATCTTTTCTTTAATGATATTATTGGTATTAAAGGTATTTTTGGTATTAAAAAAGTGTTGCATGGTAGCATAGTCCATGTCGGGTTGAATTGGGAATAAATGCACATGGATGGGGAAAAAGTAGCAGAGGCAGATAGAAACAACAATGAAGATGTGGCAAGCAACATAAAGCACATGTGGTATCCATGCAGTAAATGACATGTGGCCTCTAGAGCCCCATTTATTTTTTGAAACTATATAATCCATTTTGCTATGTTCAAAATTTCCCATCTGGAATGTATGTCTCTATATGTGCCAGGACAAGAAAAGATAAAAAATTATGAGCACATAAATATAAAAGGAGATACAAAATAGTTTTATTTGAAATATATCAAAAAATAATATTGTCTGTTACATACTCCTGTAAACTTAAATGCATTTGTCATGTAGACTGGGATTGGGGCTCCCACAGACCATAAGAGAAATATGTACAAGAAATAGGACTATGGAAAGAAGAAGTGGGCGATGATAGAGTGTAATACCTGAAAATAAGAAATTGAAAGGTATCAATCTTTGGCTAGAAATTTCTATTTAAAAAGGTGGAATAACTGGATTGATAAACAAAGCAGGATGTGATTAGTATAGAATTATAGTGATGGTGCATATCACCCCTTCTTCTATTTGCTTGTTGATGCCTTTTTATTGTTGTCGTTGATGACTACTGGAATCGTGCCAATTGTCTGTTGCCTTTCGTCAGTGATATGCTTTGTTTCCCTTTCGACCCATTCTTCAATGTAGCTTCTCAAGGGGGCGACATTGATCTCATTCTGGATTTTTATGTTGAAAAGTTCATTTTCTAATTCCCTTAAATCGATACAAAGATTACGCAAAGCCTGATCAATTTCTTCATTCTGTACCGAATAGTCAACTAGCCAGTTGTCCACGTCATCTTCATCATATTCAAGGATGCTGTAAAACTTTACTAAAGACAACACCTTAAAAGTATCAACTTGTTTATCGAAGGCTTGCTTAATTAAGGGAAAATAGTTGATGATTAACTTGGGGTATTGGACCTCGTTCGTCCTTCCAACTAAGTCTATTTTGGTCAGCTTTGTGAATAATTTTTCTTTCTTTGATATGGCTTGTTCACATGATTGGACAATGAGATGTAGGTTCTTCAATTTCTCTTTCCAGCATGTATTTAATTGAGTAATCAGGTTTTTGGAGGGGAGATCTTGTTGTCTTCTTCTCGTTTTTGTCATGTTGTTGACATGGGTGCCAAAAGGAATGACCGTGTCTAAATAGAAATGTTCTTCATTTTTTAAATCCACCTGCAAATGTTTGAGAAAAGTATGTGCCCTCGTTCCAAGGAAAGCCATGCTTTGTGATGTTTACCACGCCTCAACAATCAATTCCATTTTTTTCTTGATATTATTATCCACATATCCTCTGCACGATACGAGTAGGCTGGAGGATCCTTTTAACTTGGTTGTAGGGGTGGAAGGCATGGCTATTGCTAAAGGACTGGTAAGCAATGGCATAGGAATCAAAACTTCCTCCAATTCCTTGACTTAGTCCTTCAGTCTGGCATTCTCGGCCTCAATGCCTCCAATGGAATCATCAAGAGCATCTCTGGCTTCTCTGTGAAGTTGAGAGATTTGGGACGTCTTCATGTTCGCAAGGTTAACCTCTGAACGAGATTTTCCTTTCTTATTTTTTACATCTCTCTTTTCAATAATTAATTTTTTAGACTCGTTGTAAAAAACAACGCTCTGGAACACGAAGGATTCATTTTCATTAAAAAATTTGGTATCATCTATGTCCATTGGTTGACTATGTTGGATTGCGTCTCCAAGATGATCAAGTTTGCAAAATACGCTATCCAAATCAGTCTCAAGTTCCATGTTCTCACTCTCAATTTCAGGCTCTTCCACCTGCCCTACAATTTTTTTTCTCTTCTTTTCCACGGAATGCTTGTGAGAACTATCAATTTTAGGGTGAGGAGGGTTGTTATCTCCTACTTTGTTTGAAGAATTGTGAGTTGCTTTCTTGTTGTGGTGGGACATTGGAGCGATGCTCCGGGATGTCGTACTTTTGGGAGTGTTATCTGTTGATTGAACATTCTTCTCACCAGGGCCTTTTCCCTATTGCTTGTAAAATTCAGTGGTGCTTTGTAGTGGGTCTAGGTTGTCAACGTCAGAAGCATGAGCATTGTCACCAATGTCTATGGTTTTCTCTTAGGTGTTTCTGGAAAAAAGAATTGTCGAGGCCAAGTGTAAGTAAATGTTCTAAAAATTTTTTATTAGGGTCGAACCCTCTTAGGCTTTCAACATATATTAGGTTCAAGTTGTTGAAATGGGCTGCAAATTCGTCAATTTTGTTGACGTTCCTCAATACGAAGTCCCCAACTTTCCAAGGAAGAGGAATGGACTGTTTTTTTCTCTTCTCATGGAATAGATGCAACCAATATTTGTATTGTCTTGCTATTTTTGTAACAAACATTCTGTCCGTAATTTGACATGGAAGGATAGAAGGTTTTTCCTTGGAACCAAAAATCCTTATCACACTGTAATTATCCATTTGTTCAAGTGCCTACTTCCTGTCCAAAAACTTGGTTGCCTGGTCATATATGTGGGGAGCATCTTCTCCTAACAATAAAACTTTGAAAACAGAGACAAAGTCATTAAAAACCTCATAAAAATAGTGGGAGGCCTTGTACTTCCACAAGGCCTGGTACCAGAAGGTTACTGGGTCGAATTCCTAGTTTCCCTTCTTGGACATAGACAGTTTTGGAAACTGACAGCAATGCGCTATCGCAAAAACCAAGTACGATGACATATACAATTTATTCTCCTTTTTGAAGCTTGACAATTGGGAACAAATTTCATAGGAAATTAGCTTCCCCCAATAAAAAATGGCTTGTTCCTTGACTATGAAATAAAAAATATAAAGAACCATGTGGAAAATAGTTGTTGTGGATTCCTGTCTCGTTATTCTTGTAAACAGCCAGGCAATTTCCCAGAATGGATTTCTAAATGAACTAACCTACAAGCTTGTGATATCTTCAGGAACTGCCATCGGGTCTTCTAGGAACTCGGGCAAGAGGTCCAACCCATTATTATGATTTCTTAGGAACTGCTTGGAGTCTTCTCCTTTGAACATCAATATTGGCTCTGACAATCTTAACATCTGGTGAAAGACCCGAGGTGACAAAGAAACAAAACAGTGGTCCCGCAGTGGAATAATTCTTTGGCCTGAAATATATTTATCGCCGCACCGAGAGACCAGATCCTTACAGTCAAAAACTTCAGGGACACGGCCTGAATGAGCAATCCTAGAGGTCCAAATTATTTCGTTTTGGGCGGAAGGGGATGAGTAGTAAGAATATGCCCAGGACCACTGAAAGTTCTGGTCCTCGCGCCCAAAGATGTTCACTATATCTCCACATAAATTTTGTTGAGCTGGTGCCATAGCTTTATGAGAACATCTGTTTTCTTGAGACGATGGTTGAAATGAACAGTTGGAGGGGATAATATAACCCTCCACATGGGAAAGCTCCTCGAGCCTTTTTCTCATTAATGATAATCTCTATGGGTGTTGCATGATGATTTTTTAGCAGTAAAGCTTACTTATTGCATACTTAGAAGTGCGAAGGTGGCGGGTACGATGAAGAGAAATTAAGGATTGGAGGTTTCGTGAACGCGCCAACTCGACGACGTGCGAACAACATTCCATGATTTTAAAATTAATACTCGGAAGGGATAATATAACCCTCCGTAAATCTTGGTTTAATGCATATTAATGGGAGATCTCCTCGATCCTTTCGCTCATCAATGAGAATCTATACGGTTCCTACATGATGAGTTGTTAGCATTAAAACTTACTAATTTCATATTCATAAATAAGACCTTATATATGTGTGTGTGTGTGTGTGTGTTTATAAACAATTTTTTATTATAAACAAGTGCGAAGGTGATAGAGATAGGGAAGAGAAAGTAAGGAATGTCCAAGTATGAAAAGCAGTCAGACGGGTTTCAAAATAGGGTTACAAGGGATACTGAGGAGAGGTGAGTGTCCGACGGTCAATTTTTATGTCTCGAAATTTTTGACTGCAAAACACGTAAAACAAAAGAGGGCATGATGAGGTAGTTCAATGGCCGGTTTGTATATTTGAGGAATCCCAGGAAAGTGGCTGAGTATGGAATAGGGAAACGGTCGGTCAGACTCATTTTTAGAATTAAGGATTGAATATTTTGTGAACGGGCCAACCCGACGACGCACGAACAACATTCCATGATGTTTGAAATTAACACTCGGAAGGGATAATATAACCCTCTGAAAATCTTGGTTTAAAGCGTATTAATGGGAGATCTCCTCAAATTTTGGTTTATCATTAAAGCTTGCTAATTGCATACTTAGAAATAAGATCTTATATATATATATATATATAAACAATATTTTTTATTATAAATAAGACTATTTTATATATACATAAGTATGAAAAACGGTCAGACGGGCTTGAAAGTAGGGTTGCAAGGCATACAGAGGAGAGGTGAGCGCCTAGCGGTCAAATTATATGTCTTTATAATATACATATATATATGTGTGTGTGTTTATAAACAATTTTTTATTATAAACAAGCGCGAAGGTGACGAGGATAGGGAAGAGAAAGTAAGGAATTATCAAGTATGAAAAGCGGTCGGGAGGGTTTCAAAATAGGGTCACAAAGGGTTCTCAGGAGAGGTGACAGCCTGACGGTCAAATTGTATGTCTCAGAAATTTTGACTGCAAAAGGTGTAAAAGGGAAAAGTGCATGATGGGGCAGTCCAGTGATCGGTTTGTATATTTGCGGAATTTCGGGTCATGTTTGGAGGTCATGGAACAATGGAAGGGAAATCTTGAGTCCTCCTGTCCAGGAACCCGCAATCGAAAAAGTGGCTAAGTGTGGAATAGGGAAACAGTCGATCAAACTCATTTTCGCTAATATATTGAAATTTGTAATAGATATCCCATTACCTGGAAAGATATTTTTTGCATCTATATCGGCAAATTCTGGGTGTTGTTTGTAGGTCATGCAACAATGCAAGGGAAATCTTGAACCCGCTTGTCCGGAAAATGGAAAGAGAAAAAGTCTGTAAGTATGGAATAGGGAAATGGTCGGTGGAATTCATTTTCGTTAATATATTCATATTTGTAATAGATATCCCATTACCTAGCAGGATATGTTTTGCATGTTTCTGAACAAGTTTTGTAGGAACAGTTATTATGATGGTCTCCTCAAGGCATGGTGAGCTGTCAACATTAAACTTGATTTATTGTATACTTGGAAAGAAGTGCGAAGGTGGAGGGCATAGGAAAGGACAATTAGGAATTGGATATTTCGTGAACTCGCCAACTGGACGATCCGTGAAAGAGATTCGAAGAAATGGTGAAGTATGGAAAGCAGACGAACGAGATTCAAAATGGGATGACAATAGTTCCATAGGAGATGTGAGGATCTGACGGTCAAATTGTAGGTCTTGGAACTTTTGAGTGCAAACGGTGTAACATGAAAGAGGGTATGATGTGCGAGTCTGGTTGTAAATTTGTATATCGTGGAAGTCAGGGTGTTGTTTACAGGTTACAGAACAATGGAAGTGCAATCTAGAGACTGCCTACTAGGGAATCCGCGGTCAGAGAAGTGGCTAGGTATGGAATGGGGAAGCGGTTGGTCGGAGTTGCGATAGAAAGACACGAGTGAAAATGTGAACCCATGAGTCCACCAACCCATGCAGCTAGACATTTTTGGAAAAACAACTAAGTAACGAGAAAGAGAAAGTATAGGGGAAAGAGAAACGAGAATTTGGTTAAGTATAGAAGAGGGAAAATAATGGCTAATATATTCAAATGTGTAATAGATATCCCATTTCCTGGAAAGATATTTTCTGCATGTTTCTGGAGAAGTTGTATACTTATTGCATATACTTGGAAAGAAGTGTGAAGGTGGTAGGCATAGAAAACAACGACTAGGAATTGGAAATTGCCTGAACCCACCAACCCGACGATCCGAGAAAGAGATTCCAAGAAATGGCTAAGTGTGGAAAGCGGTTGGACGAGCTTCAAAATAGGGTGAAAAAGGTTCCTGAGGAGACATGAGGCCCCAATGGTCAAATTGTATGTATTGTAACTTTTGAGTGCAAATTGTGTAACACAGAAGAGGAGTTGATGTAGGAGTCTTGAATTCAATTTGTATATCACAAAAGCCGGGGGCCTGTTTGCAGGTCAAGGAACACTAGAAGTGTAGTCCTCCTGTCTGAGAACCCGCAAGCGAAAAATTCGGGTAAGTATGGAATTAAAGGCGTGAAATGTTAAATTTTTAATTAAAATAAAGTACCAAGGCAAGTGTTTCTCTTCCCTAGGCACCTAAGGGGGAGAAAGTGCCTAATGTGGGTCCTAGTCATTTAATTTGTGAGATGCAAATTAAAAGGTGAATTTATGATTAAAGTGAGGGTGAGTGAAGAGACACCAAATCTCAGCCACCCATCTAATCTAATATCAGACCTTAGATTAGAAAACTCCTCACCTTCCCTCATGAGGTCGACTAAGGCAATAGGGTGCACCCATTCTTGGGCAAGTTGCAGCATTCTTGTTGAGAGAACAAGAGAGAGCAAGAGAAGGGACCTTTGGTGAGATGCCAAGGTCGGATCTTTGGTGAGATGCCAAGATCAAGAAACTCTTGGTGAGATGCCAAGAGAAGGGACCTTTGGTGAGATGCCAAGGTCAGAGCTTTGGTGAGATGCCAAGAGAAATAGAGAGAGGTCGAGCTGAGAAAAGAGACAACATT
>JASDQU010338216.1:0-12537 GCA_032191745.1 Picea mariana
CCTCTCAAATAGCACTGGATCTTCCAATAGTTCTCAACAGTGGGGTCTGAAGTCACCGGAAGAGATACTAGTGAAGAATGAAATAATTGGTTATAATGAGGGGTAGAGGGTGCAATATCCTGAAAGAGCTGGCGATACCTCCCAATATCCACACAAAATCCAGTCAAGGTGCGATTGCAGCCCACAACCTCCACCTGGGTAGATGTCCTATAGTTGGTCACTAGGTACCTCGGTCCAAGCACGACATTTAGATTTTCAGGCTAAGAAATGGGTCACGGGCTGGATCCCGTCCAAGAGGTGGGTGCCTTAAGGGGGGACGCACAGAACAACCGGACCTCGGCCTTCGACCCTTCATGGGTATCTCTCTCCCTTATGGTGATTGGAACGCTGGACTTGGAGGATTTGAAAGCTCCCTATTTGTCAACTTCTATGTTTGAAATTGTGAGAACCAGATAACGGGGGGTTTTTGGGATGCCTACCCCCGAAATCCTACCTAGACTAAAATTTTCTTTTGGGACCTCCTGTGGAGGACAACTTAGTGAGTTGTTTAGATAAAAATTTAGATGAAATTGTTTTGTGAGGCTAGGGGTGAAAACCAACCTCGTTTGATTAAAAGTGGGAGTGGATAGACTTATCAAGAAAAGATGGGGTGTTTTCAGAGTCCTTTGGGAGGAAACCTACTTAAACCTCCACGTTTCGAGAAAAGGCTATGTGAGTGCAACAGTGACTTTTGTGTGTGAGTGAACAAGTGTACCAAATTTTAGTTATTTAGATGTCACCTTCCAGCATGTGTACATCGCTTGGTCCTTTACAAGCGTTTGATTACCTAAATTAACTAGATGTCATTCGTACAACCTTGCGGAATTTTAAAATCCCTAGGAGACTAGCATGTGGACATTGTGGTCCGTTACTATCCTTTAACTCCCTATGTGTGAGTTAATATAGAAAAAGAAGGAAACTATCCTAGATTGAACATGTGGGCATGTGTGGGCCCGTTCCAAACTTTTAAACTCTCCTAGTTTTCTGATCTAAGAAAGCAGAAATTCAAACACTATTCTAGCTTTGTTGACATGTGGGCATGTATGGGCCCGTTACAAGAATGTGTTTGAAAAATGAAACTAAGAGGGGTCTCAAAAAGAGTCGTTGTCCTCTCCTAAAAGTTTTGAATTTTTTTTTTGTTAAAGGGAGATGAGATCGTTTTCGCAATCTTTTTGTGATTCTCAAGGTCGCCTGAGGGCGCGAGAGAAGAGCATACTTAAGATTTTTTACTTGCAACTTCTAGTCCCGAATGCGAGTTTAGATGTGATTTGATGTTCCACTTAAATTATGAATCAAAACAAGCCATCCATGTGGCAGAAAGCAAAATAAGGGAAAAATGATTTTAATCCTCCTAAGTGCCTATGTTTGACTATCCCCTTTATAAGTTGAGGGGTCTAAGTGGTGTAGTGTTTAGAGCATGCATACATGATTGTTGAAAAAGGAAAAATGAATTTCCCCACATCAAAACCTTACAATGAAAAATTTTGGTCAAATGCGCGGCTGTTAGCGTGGACAGGTGCGCATGCACGCGCAGACTGTATCAAAAAACCAGAGCGCATGCGCGCGTCTGTGGGGTGCGATACCCGCGGGTTTGATAAAAAACAACGGTTCTCTCGATTCTGCTGTGAATCGACTGGGTAACAGGTCGGCAAAAGCCGGTTTGAATCCCTACAAGTTAAAAACGACAAAAGGAAAGCGAATTGAACCCAATTGAAAGAGGATTTAATACCTTAACTCCCCAGTCAAGTCGCCAATCTGTTCGTGCTCGAATCGTCGCTAGGTGGGCAAAAATGGGAGCACTAGAATGCCTTGTTGGGCTCGGCAAGGCAGAACAGGATGCTGTGGAGCAAAAAGGGTTAACAGAAAACATAAAACCAAACAGAATAAAATCTATCTAACAGATGGAAAGCAAATAACACTACAACAATAAACAAAAACTTCAAATGTGAGACAAGGGAGTTATCAATGGTTTCAAGGCTTGATCTATTAGCAAAAACCATAGCACGCGCTGAAGAAAGGGATAATTGTTCCTCTTCCCTCCAGCGGAAGGTCCTTCGGGAATCCTCAACTGAATGCCTTCCTTACAAAATGAACAGAACAGAAATGGGTGATGAGAGAGCTCGGGATTACACAGCTGATGGACTGGTTATCAAAGGCCAGGCTCTGATACATCTGGACAGCATAACTCTGCTTTGAATTCTCTGCTGAAACAATGAGTCCTCACAACTATTTATAGCAATTTCCAGTCGCTCACGTAACCCGCTTCCGGTGTAAACATGGACTTGTTTAGGGTTCGCTTAAGCCATAAATTCGCCGAATTTGCAGAGCCGACCCTGATCTGAGGGTCAAATCATCTTGGGGGCCGATCCACAGGCGGTCGGGAGGTCGACTTAAGCAATTAATGCACCGTATTAGCAGATGCGCGGCTTTTTATGTGGACAGTCGCGCGTCGGGCACGCGCACGCGCACGAAACACATTTTTGTCACGCGCATACGCGCGCGCACCCTACTGCTGTAAAGTGCCCTTCAATTTTTGGTTACTTTGTATAGTTTTTGACTTTTCTGGAATGCTGTGAACTTAATTCAGTGCCATGAATGACTTCATTGCTATTTTGATGATGTGGAGTTCTTGTCGCCATGTGCAGACGAAATTTCAGTGATAACACTATTCTTACTAGATGGTTTCTCAGGATACAATCAAGTCTTAATGTCTTCGCCAGACCAGTTGAAAACTACCTTCCGTACCCTATGGGGCACTTATGCTTATCACAAAATGCCCTTTGGATTGATTAATGCCAGTGCTACCTTTCAGAGAGCAATGGATATTGCTTTCCAAGGCTTGATTAATCATTTTGTGGTAGTCTACCTAGATGATGTAACTATGTACTCTAAAAACAAGGACGATCATCTAGCTCACTTACGAGTTGTTCTGCTACGATGTCGTAAATTCGGTATTTCCTTGAACCCCAAGAAATCTATCTTTGCAGTAGAACAGGGTAAATTACTTGGATTTATTGTGTCTAGTGATGGAATGATTATTGACCCTGAGAGGACACAAGTCATTGCTAAACTCCCCCCACCTACCTCCAAAAAATCTATGTAGTCCTTTCTAGGTCAGATCAATTTTGTGAGAAGATTCGTCCCCAACTTCTCCGAAATGGTCAGACCTCTCTAGAACCTAATAAAGAAGGACACCCAATACCACTGGGGACCCACTAAAAACCAAGCTTTTAATGATATAAAGAAGGCCATAATTTATGCTCCGTCTCTCATGAGCCCTAATTTCTCTCAAGACTTTACACTCTACACTTTTGCCTCTGATCGTTCCTATGCCGTGGTTCTAAATCAAAAGAACACCGAGAACAACGAAGTACCCATCGCCTTTATGAGCTCCACTTTCAAAGGTGCTAAACTTAACTACCCAGCGGTTGATCGACAAGCCTATGCTGTCTTCAAGGCAGTTAAGCATTTCTGATCTTATCTTTTGAAGTCAAGAATGAAGGTCATTGTTCCTTACCCTATTGTTAGGAATTTTTTAGTGCAAAAAGAGTTAGGAGAGAAAAGATCCAACTGGGTCACATCCTTGCAGGAATTTGACTTAGAAATTACCCCAGCCCAAATCGTGAGAGGCCAAGGGTTATGTAAATTGGTGGTTGATTCAGAAGCTAAACAACAAGAAGTTAATGACACATCAGACCTAGAAAAACATGATCAGAGTATGATTTGTTGTACTCAAAATATCGTAAGTCCTTGGTATGATGATATTAAACACTATCTTCAACATGGATCAACACCCCGTCATCTTGACCCTGCCAAAAGAAGAGTTTTGATATTAAAATCTGCCTCCTTTCATCTGGTTAACGGTATACTGTTTCGTCAGAATTTTGATGGCATATTGATGCGTTGTCTTGAGAAAGACAAAGCAGAGAAATTCTTGCTAGAGTTGCATGCAGGAGAAGTTGGTGGTCACTTTGGTGGCGATACTACTGCTCATAAAGTTTTAAGAGCCGTTACTACTAGCCAACAATTTTTAGAGACGCCCACGCCTTGTGCCGAAAATGTATCATTTGTCAGAAAGCGTCAGGGCGATTGCAAAAACCAGCCTTCCCGTTGCAACCCGTCACAGTCGATTCTCCTTTCCAGCAATGGGGCCTTGATATCATTGGTCCTATTAACCCTCCATCCTCACAACAACACAAGTATATTGTGACAGCCACTGATTACTTTACTCGATGGTCTGAAGCAGCCGCGCTAAGAACTGTTAACACAAGTCAGGTGATCGCTTTTCTTAACTCGCATATCATCACTCGTTTCGGCATACCTGATTGTTTAGTATTTGATAACGCTTCATACTTTTCCTCTCTTGAGATGAGTAATTTTAACTTAGAGAAAGGAATAAAGCTTAAGTATTTCGCGAGTTACTACCCCCAGGGTAACGGCTTAGCAGAGTCAACCAACAAGAACTTGATCAAGATAATCAAGAGAACCGTGGCTGAAAATCACAAGAATTGGCACAACACACTACTTAATGCACTGTGGGATGACAGGGTAACACCCAAAGCCGTTGTAGGTAACTCTCCCTTTTTCCTCATTTATGACAGAGAAGCCATTTTGCCACCTCATATTCTTCTTCCTTCGCTCCAATTATCGCAAAAAGTTCAAGAAGAAGAATGTCCCCCTTTAGAAAGCCATATCAATGCTCTGATGAAGTTAGAAGAAGTAAGAACCCAAGCCAAACATAAATTAGATCAACATCAACAATTGATTAAAAGTTGGTTCGATTCTAATTCTACTTCTGATAGGAATTTTGAAGTTGGCAATCTTGTCTTAAAGTGGGACAAACCACACGAAGGGAAGGGTGAACACAGTAAATTTCAAAATTTGTGGCTTGGGCCATTTTTGATTGCTGAAAAGCTGGGTCCTAGTTCCTCTCGCTTTCAGAGTCTTGAGGGGTAGCTTGACACCTACCCAGTGAATGGACAAGCCCTGAAAAGATACTTTGCCTGATTTCTATATTTGTATATTATGTAAATATTTCCTTTGTTTTTATTTTTTTTTCTTTCATTTTCATTTTATGATTTTGATTTGATTGATCAGTTTGGTGTGTTTTGAAACATATGCATGCTTATATACTGAGCCATTCAGACATAGACCATAGAAAAATCTCATCGCTGAAATAACTTCTGGAAGATTATACAAACATCGGTGAATTATATTTCTAAAGAGAATATTGGAAAAGTTGTTTGAAAGAAGTTTGCTAATTTCAATCTTTAAGTGAAGTTTGTTGTGATTATCTTTACCTTTTTACGCTATCCCTTTTCTGTAAAGGAATGACTCAAAAGGATATCTCCCTGTCAAAGTAAGTTGTTTTAGAAATAAAGAATTTCTGGAGATGAATAAGGACTCTATCACAAAATTTCGATGAGGTCTAAAAATGTGAAAAAATATCAAGATATTTCAGCGTCACCCCGCTCGGCTATCCATAAAGGAAAAAAAAATAAAATATATATATAAGAGTTGTGGGAAGTGTTTGTAAACCCACCGGGATACTGAAAAGGTCCGCTGGCAGCGGGTAAACGCAAGCATGGCGCCAAGACAACTTCACCGGGGTACTGAATAGGCCTACTGGCAGCGAAGCAATGTCGGGGTAGATGAAAATCTAAAAAAAATAAAATTATGAGAAACCTTTTTAAAGTCCTTTATTCAAATCTGGAGCTTCTTGACAGGATAAAGACGTCTGAGTGGGTTAAATGGCAACCCTGTCGAGGCTATGGATGCCTGCTGGCAGCATTGGCCATGCCAACAGTATTGAAGATTTTATCATAAAAATCATGACTTGCTGATCTTTAAGACTGTTATTGGTTTACATCTTTTAAAGCTTCGCTAAAAAAGAGGATTGATAATGATGTAGTACGATTTTCTGGTTGTTCTTTCAAGACGAATTTTTCTTTCATGTCCTGATCTAAATTCATTTTCTTTTGACAGAGATAACTGCTTCTCCCAGCATGTCGCCATTGTTGGCAGCCAATCATTTTTTTTTAATTTCTCTTAAAAAACGCTGCCTACACCCCTTGCCCCGTTAAATGACAAATCATCACCGCATTGTGCTTCTAGACATTTGTCTCATTTTTGCGACAATTGCAATTTGGTCTCGATTTGATTTTCACAACTGTAAGTGTGAAAATACCTCTTTCATCGTTTGGACTGTAGTTGTCTTTTATCGATTTCTCCAAAAGACACTTGATCATTGGTTTATCACATGACTGCTAAAGATTTTCTTGAACTTTTATCCTTCAACATACTCTCACCTTGATTGCGCATTTGGATATGTTTGATTGCTAAGCCTTTGGGCATAAAAATTTATTGGTTTTATTCTGATGTTATAAAAGTTATAATGGATTTGGTCTTATTGCTTTGATTCTTATGCCTATGGGCTTTTCACTCAATTATTATATGAGAAATTTTGGATCATAATGTTCTCAAAACTTTGGAATGCAAACATTTCAATGTGCAACGAATACATTGGTAAGTTTATGAAGTCAATTCAAGAAATAGCAATGGTTTGAAGGCGCATGGATTAATCATATTGGACTTTAATCAATGCTTATTGTTTGGTAAGTTGATAATACGTTGAATGATTCATAGTTCCAAACTATGTATTGGCATCGATTAATTTAAAAAACCTTGGTGTAAAACGATCGATTGACACGATGGACATTGGATATGGTGTTGGATTGAAATGTACACTTGGCATGAGTATAACACATGGTATTGGTTCTGCTCCGGTTGACTGGCACGTTAATATTATTACACACCTATTTGCTAGCCGATACGCATGGTATAAACAATTATGATTTAATAACACTATACTCAGTCATTAATACAGTGCGTGGCGGTGGTAATCCCACCACCTTCGCACGCATGCAATTAATTCCGGTCTATTTGAGCTTTGAAGCTATCAAACCTATCGTTTTTCAACTCTGTGCATTGTTTCATTTAGTTTGAACCCTACCATGTACAGAGGTTATGGCTCCTGTCGTAAGGGTCGAGCCTAACGGGTGCCAAGCACTGTTGACATTTAGTGGTGCATGTAGCAACCTGGAACAACATGGGTGGCTCGCTTTCATAAGGAAGTTTGATGGCTATGACCTCACTGTGGCTCGACAATTTGCATTATCGTTCGATGGATGCCGAGCCAAAGTGGGAGATGTCCAGCTTGAAATTACTAAAGAATTTCTCATCCTGGCAACTAGCTTGCCTGCCAAGGGACAAAAATGGTCGAAAAGTTGCAAGGTAGATGATGTCCCATGGACATTACTGTTCCAATATCGCACAGTGAACTCATGCGACAGAGGGTTGCCTGCAAAGATGTTGAAACCCCACTGGTATGATCTCTTGATGATTATCAAGCATTTCGTTACTTGTGAAGGCAGGTATGGGTTTATTTTCTTATTCCACCTGCGTTTATTAATGGTTTTCATGGGTTTTGAACTAAGTATGCCTCACTATCTGCACCGAAGTTTGTTCAAAATGGATAAATAATACAAGCATAGCCAGGCTGACACTAGCCTCTTCCATGTTGGTTTGATCAAAATGGTTTTAGTTTATGAATTAGGGTTACGTCGTGATTCTTGGCATGATTTTCTCAGCCGTAATGGTTTTGGGGAGTCTAACCCTCCACAGGTAGATAAGCCCATGGTGACCGAGATAAAACCTATCACTGTGCCTTATAATGTTTTATTACCTATACCTAAGCCCAAGTCACCTACGAGTTTGCCTAAGACTGTGCCAAAACAAACCGAAGTTGCTAAAGCTACCACCCAAAAGACTAGAGCAAAGACTGTTGTTAATACTCGAGGCAAGAAAAATGCGAGATTGATCTCTCGCATGGCGAGGAACAAATATAAGCTTCCTTCCAAAACAGAGCCTATCATGGTTAGCGAGGACTCTGATTCATACATTGAACGATTCCTCTCTGAAGAATATCCTTACTCCGAGGGATTGTGTAGAAAACCTCCTCACAATTTCGTTAGAAACTTACCTCCTTGTCTGCAGGATAACCCTGACTTTCCTGGTATTGAGCCACTCCATGAAACCCTTGGGGAATCATCGAAACCCCCTTCTGTTCAACTTGTTGCTGCACCTTGCGATCAATGTGGGTTATGGGTTGAAAGATACTATTTGGATGTACCTACGTTTCAATCCAGGATATACGATTTGGAAAACCAAGTGGCAACGCTCACTGGTCAGAATGCAAAGGTGCAACCTTCCGATAAGAAGCAACGAACCACGGGTTCAGTCCTGTTCAAAAATGTCGAGTCTGCCACTGCAATTATCAATTCAAAATTGAAATAAGGCCCAGCAACTGTGATGGTATATTTTTCTCATTTATATTACTTTCTTTGTACATATTTTGCCTGCTCTGTTACATAAGCATGCTTCACTATATATAATGTTTGTTTTATTTTTTGGTTATCGTTTAAAATTCGATTGGATTTGGTTTTTGATTCGATAGATCATAGAATAGATATGCTTGTTCAAAATTAGCTCGATTTTTTGTTGATAATATAAGCTGCTAATATTTTTAAAAATAGTCTGTTGATTGGTATCCCGAATTTTGAATACAGTCAATGGTATAATTCAAATTGGTTATGATATGAGTATTATTGATAAATGGGTTAACCGTTTCAATTTCATTCGACCAAATTTCATACTTTTCTGTGGATACATAACCGAATCGCAACTGATTTGATTCTCATTGATTGCAACTTATTCAAATTGGATTCTAATTAAGGTTACGATGTTGCTTCTCTAATTAACCCCATGAAGATTGGTGTGGATTATTGGTCGGTTCATGAATCTGTAGATTTTATCATGCTTCTGTCCATTGACTGTGTAAATGTTCTTGAGTTGATATGATTTCATCTGGTTACAATGGAGGCTGTTTACGCATTGTGATTTTAATTAAAGGTTATCAATTCGTTACTATAACTAGTTGATGACAATTATGACCATATCTATGAACTGTTGGAAATTCAGCATATAAAGTCTATGACTAGATTTTATGGATAGAGTTATGCCTGTTTTATCGTGACCATTTTGGCTATTGATTAAATGATTTGTATCCTATGCAAACCGACAATGATTGTTTTGTATCTCATACGATCTGATTTACCATTGATTGCATTCATGGAACAATCTTGTTAAGATTTGAGTCGATTTTATGACAATTGGGAAAACAGAGTATTCCCACTCTGTCCTGATTTTATTTTGTTCGATTTGGTTTGATTTAAAGGATTTTTTTTTTTTCAATCATTAGTAATTTGTTGATGATTGGATTCGATTTGATTTTGATTATATATCTGGTCCTATTTACTATTCTAGACCAGCTACAGAATCAGAAGATTTTGTAGCTAAGTCTATAGAGTCATTTTTTTTATTGTTTTCTCAATAAAATACTCCTCTAACTTGATCTTTATGTATATTATAGGCAACTTCGAATTGGTAGTGGATGTGAGGAGCAATTGGAAGATATCTTAAAGATTTCACTTGCATTTTTAGTTACTTAGTTTAAGAGATTTTTGGGATTAATCCCAGATTGTGTAAACTGTTTGCTATTATTCACAAGGATGTTTTACCTTGTGAGAAACTTATTTAAACCTATGGTTTTGTAATAATCAAACATCATCAGTTGTGGAAGAACAAGGATATGTAATTCTGATTCAAACTGGAGTAGAATTGATGTGTTGTTATATCTTTTTCTTTTCAATATATCGACACTTTGTCCCAAGTTTTGTATATCATTTTGTTTATGGTTTAGTATTAATTTGTTATCTAAATCACATGCATATGATATAATTTATTATTGTTATACATATCTTGTTCCTTCCTGAGAGATAAAGAACATAACATTTGTAGATTCATTTTATGAATGATAGCTTTGTCTTTTTCGTAGGCTGAATTGTTATATAAGTTTTCTACATACTAGGTTTCCCTTTTGCAGGAGATTTATCATCATAAAACTGTTATGATTTCTTTTATGTCTTTTTGTCCTATAACATACTTCAAGAAGAAGCATAGATGATCATTTTCGAGAGGCTTAAGGACTAAATGGTGTGAATTTCTTCCTCCAACCAGCTTAAGAAGTCATCTTGCACATGACAGACTTGGAGCGTTTCCAGGTCAATTAGTTAGATGTTTATTGCTTTGATTAATTAGTATAATATAAATTATAGTTTAATTAGATTTAGATTATATTGTTTTATTTCAGTAATGTATATTAGATTGTATAATTTTAGTTAGCTTTCTTTCCCTTTCATAAATACAAAAAATCAAAAAAGAGACCCTTGGCTGTCTCAGGGCAGCGATCACATTAGTTTCACAGGTTTTAATTAAATCTGTAATTGGTCCATATTGTACATTTGTGAATAAGGAATATCATAGCTGATAATTAGGTAGTTGATTTGAGTTATTATAATCATAGTTAGTATCTTCTATATATAAGTAGTTAGTAATTTCTAGTTAGATTAGTGTAGTTAGTTTAGTTTGCTTTATTAGTTTCTAGTTTCCTTTATTAGTTTAGTTCTTTGTCTTTGTTTTATTAGTTTCTAGTTTCCCTTTAGATTTCTTAGCTCAAATCATTTCTCTTTGGTTTCCATACGAGACCTTAGAGCAGCCAACGGAGCCGTTAAACTCGTCAGGGTGGTCCATTCCAAACGGCTTGGGTTATTTAGACAACCCCGGACTGGTTCCACTCTCCCAGTTGACGAATGGTCAATTTCGCCCGTCAATAAAGGTACAACAGTGAAATGCACTTTGAAGAATTCTTTCCTTTAAGATCATCAGAGAACTTTAAGGTTCATCTCCAATATCCACCCAATTAATTCCATCCCTTGTCCTTACTCTAGCTCTACATTCCTCCATTCTTTGTACATTTTTCTCCAAATATGCAATTTATTTTTGAAAAGTGAGTTTAGGTCTAACATAATCAACAAAAACTATCTCATATTCCAACTGAGCACCTCCCTCTAGAGTTTTCTGAACAATCAATTTAACCACCCTCTTAAAAATAAGGTACTCCAAATTTCACCTTCCCACCACATGTTTGGCCAAAAAGGAAACGAACCAAAATAACTTGATGAATGATTTTCCTACATTCAAGGGACTCTAGATGCAAGAAATTAAGATTGAAAATGGTTCTCTTTGCGTTGTTCCTACCCTATCAACATGGAGGTAGACATAGGAAAATGATATGAACCCATCACTGAAATAATTATCTCCACAATGTATCATGTCTCTAGAGTAAAAACATAACACACACATAATTAATGGAGAAGGAAACAACAATTTCACTATAAACCCTATGTAGCCTAGCTACAATCCTTGCTCCTTTTTACATATTGGACCAAGTAAACTGCCCAAATTGAGCTCCAAGTTTTTCCTTCCAATTTAGATAGTATATGTGAAGAGCATGTCTACAAGCATTCCAAGCTTGTCTTTATTCAATGAATGGAGCTTCAATTTTTATCACTTTCCCATGAAGTGAGGTTTGATAAATTCAAATCCACTAGTAGGAGGTCAACAATGATCCACTGCCACAATTGTGTCCTTTCATGGAAAGCATTTGTAGCATAGAAAAAGAAAAATCCAAAACCACAATCAGCGAAAATCACATTAATCTAAGCATGCTTTTCATCAGGTCAAAACCTTTATTAAAAGAAAAGGCAAAGTAACCCATAGGGAAATAAAATAGAAAACCCTGTTTTTTTGGTTAAAGTTCTTTGTGACTAAAAATAGTAGTCATAAAAATGTAAAAAACCTGTTATCCACATTTTTGGTCATTGGGATGATGTCATGACAGTGTCATGATAATAGGAAATCAAACTCTTTATTAAGAACATTTTCATGAGGAAGGTTACAATTGTCAGTTTCCAGAAAGCATAGTTTAAAAGATAGTTCGCATGCTGCATATATACTCACCTGCGGGAATCCTTAATTCCCGCAGTCTGCCTTTAGCTTGACTGCGAACTTCTTGCACTATACTTGAAGTCAGGGTGCAGACATGTTTCTAAAGAAGGAAAATGGATGAGTTCTCAATCCTTCTAGAAAGAATCTTCTAGAAGGATGAGTTGGCTGTCGAATGGTTGGCAAAATACTGACTTTCCAGATATATTGGGATCATTCTCTATCCAAGTAACTAAGTTATCTTCTACTATATATTGAGGAGATTGCCCATGGAAAGGGTGAACAAGAACAAACAAGAAAGATTAGAAGCAAGATAGTAAGAGATTGGTTGAAGAATCAGGGCAAGACTGTATGGAGGACTGAAGCTATAGCAGCAAAGGACAGTAGCAAGTGTGTGTGTCAGAACTAGGAGCCATTGAAAGGAGATCTACGACATCAAGGCTCAGGTTGTATATTTATCTTTCAGTTAATTCAATACATGAATATGTCCCTTTCCCATAATGATGATGTCATCTTATTACATGATTCCTTGAT
>JASDQU010338219.1:0-12537 GCA_032191745.1 Picea mariana
AGTTACTTTTATATTTTGTTAATTACCATAATAGATCACCGATAAACTTGTTTTTAAAATAAATTATATAAATATAATTAATAGGAATTACAATGATTTTATGAAGAATAGTGAAGGACACTAATCCTTTTTAGAGCACCAACTCTAGGAGACACAAATTCCCTTCTTCAGGGCACCAAACCCAGGAAGCACCAACTCCCTTTTCTTTAGGGAACCAACCCTAGGAAGCCACAAATCCCATGTTTTTAGGGAACCAACCCTAGGAAGCACCAAATCCCTTGTTTTTACTCTTAGTAAAGGATATGACTGCTTCCATCATCCTCCATTCCATCCTCACTTCATAAGAATCATCAGTGCTTCTTCTTGGAATACACTTTTGTTTTGATCTTCTGATCTGGACTGCAGAGACACTTTCTTCTCACCATTATTTCTCATTTATATATATTTCCAACTTGTGTGAGCTATGAATATTTGTGTCCCTCTATTTGGACCATTGCACCCATTCATTAAATTAACAATAATCTTTGTTATTATTCAAACATTATTGTGAAAGATTTTAATTTAGTGAGTGTGCTTTTTCTTAAATCGATCACAGGTTATGGATCAATTTCTTTTAACTTGATTTCATGTCTCTGAAAATATTACAGAAATCGAATTCTGGAGAGGCGCTTCATTCAAACCATTTTTTCATATGACCATATGCGCAGAACCACGTGCTTATTAATTTAAGCGTTGCCTCTTCTTTCACCCTTATTGCTTTATTCCATATGACCGCAGGTGGTGAATAGATGCTAGGCCAAGCAAGTGATTGAACACTTATCAAGATCAATGATCACATTTGAATCTCATGATGAGATGGAGGGTTGTCATTTCCTCCAGTACTTCATGGCTATGGGGGTTTAAACTTCCACTTCTCCTAGACTAAAATTTCACCGAAGTGTTCATATTGATTTGACATGTGTCCATAGATTTCAATGGTTCGGATGTTATTTTGGAGCTTTGGTACTCCAAGACTATGGGTTACTAGAAATCGGAGTAGTCCAATTCTTCCAGAGTGATAACCTACCAAATAAGTCATAAAGAGGTGGTGATCATTTGTTGTTGGTTAATACCTTTGCTTACCCTGTCCTTTCACTATGCTTGATCAACGATTAAGAATTATCTCGAAGTAGATCAATGGTTAGCGTTACTTCGTGATTTACGCTTTATTCTATATTTCCTCTATACTTGATCAATGACTATGAATTAATCAAAGGTTCATATGGATGACCACTATTTACTTTGGGACTTCGGGACTTCAGGGGTTCAGAGATCCGAGAGAATGTTGTTCCAATTTCCACTGGAGTTGGCCAGCACCGGATTTGACTATCTCTTGATCTGACAGTTTCCATATTCTTTTTCAGATCAATGGTTTTTGTTACTTCGAGGCTTCATTCTTCGGGTAATTTCATATGTTCTTAGCTCGTTTTCACCGGAGTGGTCAACGCTAGAGTTGACTATCTCCTGATCTGACGATCATGGGAGAATCTAGAGGATCTTAGATCAATGGTTTATATTGAATTTGGCCTTTGGTGTTTCGGGTATTTGTTGGTTTACCCCGAAGGACAAACTCCCGGAGTGACGTAACTTGCTGACGTCACTATTGACTTAGCACTAGCCGAGTGGTTTCCACGTGTCACCTAGATTCATGACTTACGTAACTTAAATTTCCAACTGGACCAAGACACTTGTCACCATATGATTAAGCCACATGTCATTGTTGACGTGGTCTGCTGACGTGTATCTCTTGATGTGGCACATGTCCTCCTCCTAGATATAATGGTCATAGGTTCATCTGAATTCTTGATCCAACAACTGTGATGAGTTCATTTCTTCCTTCGACACTTTGGGTTATATGCTCCCATTTCCCAAAACTCTCGAAGTGATATTTGACGACTAAACCTCGAGGATCTTGATGTCATATAATGATCCTTCTTTGATGCGAACAACCTAACATGATCCAACGCTTTTTGAGATTTCGACTATTAGGGATATCATGAATCCCCTATCCAACAACTATGGTCAGTTATAGATCAATGGTCTAGATTCATTTCGACCTTCGGGATTTTGGGTTATTCATTCCCAATTCTCAATTCTCCGAAGTTAGATTCCTTGAATAAAACTTCAACAACTTGAATTCATCTAACGATCCATCTTTGGCACGAGAGGCTTAACACGATCCAATGGTTTTCAGGATTTTAGATATTAGGGATATCGTGAATCCTTGATCTAATGACTATGATTAGTTCTAGATTCATTTCACCTTCGTGAAATTGGGTTATTCGTTCCCAATTCTAAATTCTCCGAAGTGAGATTCCCTGAATAAACCTCAAGTAACTTGATTTCATCTAACAGTTGAGAATGCTCTCGTAGTAGATCAACGATCAGGGATGACTTCAGACCCAAAACATGCACAATCATTAACTCAACCCTTGCATCCCACAATGGTTCCCTGTTGTTGATCTTCCCTTACTGAGATTCGACGATCAAGATTTAATCTGATGTTAGTCCTCCTCTTTAACTCCCAGATATTATGGTCTTGGTTTGTCTCAAAATGTACATCAGTGGATAGGATTCTCCCTCGAGTCTTTTGTAGTTTTACTGTGGGGATTTCAATCATGATCGCATTTCTGAAATTCACTTTCCCTTCTGAGATTTTGGTAGATTCCTCTGCATGTTGTTCATAACAACTGATCATCCCTACAATGCGCTTTCCCTTTTTAAATTTTCGGTTTTGTACTTGGATTTTAACTGATCAAGATCATTGATCTATTGGGAGTTTGATCTCGATGATGTTTTGGCATTGCTCTGATATTGTGAAATCTAATACACTGCCTCTCCTAAGATTTAGGTAGATTCCTATGCATGTTGTTCATAACAACTCATCATCACATCATAATGACATCGACTATTGACATCAATGACAATATGTCCAACAATCTCCCCCTTTTTCATTGATGGGAACACACTAACTTCATACACAAACTCCCCCTGTGATGATGCTTCTCTCCTATGAAGTTACTCTCCCCCTTTGAAATCAATGGAAAAGTGTTTCTCCCCCTATGACTAATGTTTGTATGTCTGTGTGATGCTAACCAAAATCTGAACTCGGGTAACTACCCCATGCAATCATGTTCTTCCTGCCATAACTGAATGACTCCCCCTGTCAATCTGCTCTCTCTGCTTTTGACTGTTCTCCCCCCTTTGTTTCTAAAAGGGTGGTTCTTCCTGACAAGGTCTCTCCCCCTATCATCTCTACAAGATCCCATGTATAACAATATATACAACATATTAACTTCCATTTAGGGTTTGTCCACTTATAACCACTTTGGGACCAATGCATGATCATATCGCATGACTTTACTGAGAGAATACATAACCTGCATTGTTTATGGATAGATGAAGATCCTCAACAAACTATGTTAGAACCTGCATAGAGTTATACTATCAAACCATGATTCTTTCAATGATACAAGTTATCTATTCATTTTTTTGTGCTTCAATACTCATAGGAGTATCAACGAGAACAAACTTCTATAATTTCTCCTTCCCTTCTTTGTTTCTAATTTTTTGTTTTGAAAAGGAGTTTCAGTGGATCATTAAAATAACATTGGAAAACTTCTGGGATCATCATCACTCAATTCTTATGGTTGTTCTACTCTTGAAGATTCATCATCATTGTCACCATTTAGTGCACTAGAAGCTTCTTTATCCTTGTTTTGAGAATTTTCCTTTTTTAATTTCCATTTGTTGGGTAATGAATAATATCCTTGTATGACATTATCAAGTTTTGGAATTGTGTCATATTTTTCTTTAGGATTTTTCTTGTATTGAGCTTGATCTATTTTATATGCATAGCTTTGATTATTATATTCCTTATTAGAAGTTTTACCCACCAATATCCTATTATTAACTTCATAAATTTCAGGAGCAATATATTCATGATCTTTCTTGCTTAGTACTTTAGATCTTCTTTTCCATATCTTGTTATTTTGTTTGTTAGGGTTTCCTATATTTAAGGATTGCATTGGTAATTTAAATTCTTTGGTTTTATGACCATAGTTGTTGCATTTTTGACATTCAATATTGAATTTTTGGAAAGGAGCAAATGAGTTGTAGTTTCTCTTCTCTGTATTGTACCTATTGTTCTTATATCTTTGGACATTTCTGTTATTGTATTGTCCATAAACTTTGTAGTGTACTGCCTTATGACCAAAATTATTGCAAGAGTAACAATATCCAATAAATAGATATTTATTAGGGGGATTTCTTCTGGTGATTGTATTCTTCCTGTCATTTTTTACTTTAGTAGGGAATGTTGATTTCTGTTTATGTGGAACAATTTTCAATGGTATCATGTTTTCTTTATTATATTCTCTTCTTGAGGATCCCTTTAGAGCATCTGCGTAATTGATTGGTCTTTTGACAGATCCTTGTGATGTAGAAGTTGATTCTTGGGTGTATCCCAAACTAGTCTTGTTTTTTGGTGACCTCTGACTACTAAGAATTTCATTCAATATATTTGAACTATTTCCATATTTTGATCCTTTCTTTTCTTTCTCAATTTCACTTTTTAGCAACTTAATCTTAGCTTCTAGTTTCTCACATACTTGTTTTTTATCATTAAGTTGTTGTAAAATGACTTCTTCAATTTTATTAGCTTCCAGAAGTTGGGACTTCAAATCATTGATGGTTTGTTCTGACTCTTTGATGGTTTTGGAAACTTCCCTCTCTCTTGATTTAGTAGCTTCTTTAATCTCTAGAAGCTTTCCCCTTAGTACCCTATTTTGTTTTTTAGTTTTTCCTAGTTCTTCAATTACCCTAAGGATTTCTTCTTTGAAGTTCACTTCTTCTTCATCTTCTGAATGTTTATCATCTTGAGTTTTTATTCCCATAAATAGAAGCTCTGGTTTGTCTTCTTCATTTTCTTCTAATGAACAACTGTCTTCTTGGGTAAACAATGTTTTCTTTTTCTTATAGAACTTCTTTTTATTATTAGTGTTGCTTTTCTTCTAATTTTTAAAGGTTATTTCATCATCACTTTACTTCTGCTTAGGATGGGGACATTTATTGGCAAAGTGTCCAATTTTTCCACAGTTGAAACATATTAAGGGTAACTTTCCTTTATATTTTCCAGATCCTTTCTGGAGTTTCTTTATAAAGTTGGCCTCTTCTATATCGAATATGTCTAACAGATCTTCATGAGACATATGTTCATGTTTCTTCATTGCTTTAGATGATTTAAAGGACGTTCATCTTTTGGTGGTTTATTATTCCCTGTTCTCATTTCATATGCTATAAAAATTCCATGAATCTGATCAACTGTGAGTGTGTCAAGATCAGGCCTATCTTTAATTGTAGAAATCTTGTCATCATATCTCATAGGTAATGACCTTATTATATGTTGGCACAGGGGCAGACCCATGGTTAAACACTTCAACATCGCACCAACAAAACCCTAACTACTGGCCCTTTCGACAAAACCTATGAAGCAGATGAAGTCTCACCCGAGGTAGAGGCAGGGGTGGTTGCAGGACACAAATGTCTACAACCTAGCCGGGGCACAAATATGTGATTATACCACTTATCAAAGAACTTAGAAATTAGCATTCATCAGTAACTAACCCTTATTCACATCGCAGATCCAAACCCTAATTATAGAAAAACGCAGTATTCTACCAGATCTAACACATATAAGCACTTAGCACATGGAAAATGATCAGATCTAGCATTTATTCACATTACTTAAGCACTAAACTATCATACTAGATTCATCTAAATAATCATTACTGCACTTAAGCTCATACACAAGACAATAACTAGAATGCACAAAGAAACCATAACACAAGATATACGTGGTTCACCCCAGTGTGGGGCTACGTCCACCAACTCTTCATCTTCTTTATTATCTTCTGTCAATCACCTTACATGCACAAATACTCAAAACCCACTTCGCATAGGACAAGAGATCTGTGCGCACCTCGCCAGATCCTCCTTCCCTGAGCTAGGTTTAAGCACAAAGCCTTCTTAGAATCACTTGCACTTAGCTCTACAAGTCTC
Source organism: Picea mariana (assembly GCA_032191745.1). Taxonomy (NCBI): domain Eukaryota; kingdom Viridiplantae; phylum Streptophyta; class Pinopsida; order Pinales; family Pinaceae; genus Picea; species Picea mariana. The sequence goes on from JASDQU010338219.1 coordinate 6,100, forward strand.
ACCACATATAGTATGCATAAAGCATCCACAACTATTCGCACTTAACGCATTGACCTCTTCCTACATCACCTAGATATCTATTTATACATTACAAAATGGGCCTAAACATTGGTAAACCCATGGGACGACATCCCATACACGTTCCATAAACCCTAATCCCAAAACGGCCCTAAAAAAAGGGGTCGAGATCCCACGATCTTCGCTTCAACTTGTGCTCCTCCTTTGACCATCCTGTCGAAGTCCCAAAAGAGGTAAAACATGACCAAGGATCTTCAAAACTTGGTTAAGGGCTAATGAGCCCCCAACACTCACCTGTGACTCATCCCGAGTCACTCTGGTCTGGGTAACTTTGCCTCAAAAGCCTCATGCTTGGCTAAAGCTGCTTCAACCTGTTGTTGTTCCAAGGCCTCCTGCTCGATGAACTCTTGAATAACTTCCTCGTTCACAAGTCCCTCTAAGAGTTGTTCTACCGAAGTGACTACTTGTGATAGATTTTCTCCTCGACCTTCAATTTCCTCAAAAAGTAGGCAAGCTGCATCTTAGACTGGCTGGAGCTTCTGAGTCATTTACATGACTTTGCTTAGTATGGCATGGACCTATTGCTAAGCTGAGTACTATTCTTGGGATCTTTTCATACTCTCAACTAGTGACAGGAGTTTCAACTATGTTTGTAATATTGTTTCTTGTTGCTTTGCTTCCTGGAACTACGACTCCAGTGTCTTTAGTTCAGGGTCCTCGGTAAGACACTCATAAGTCTGCGCACTGCGACTGCTTATTTGTTTACATTCCACGGTTAATTCTTTCATCCTTTCAACTGCACTTTGGGTAGTTTCTTCTCTCTGGTCTCACACTTCCTGTGGAGTGCTTAGCACTGTTTGTAGCTCTAGTTCTGCGACCCTCTGTTGAAGCTATTGAATGGCTTCGACAAGCTTCACAACTTGATTTACTACCGGGTCTTCTTCCATATTCTCCAAGCCTGTCACAGAGAGAAGTGCTTTGTTGACTGCTTCTTTAACTCTGACCTGCTCTGCCCACAATTGTTCTTTCTCCTGCTATATTTGCGCTTTATTTTCTTCAAACTTGGTTTGGAGGTCGTCCTTCTCCTGCTGTGCAGCTCGACGTTTCTCTATGATTTCCTCTTGTGATTGCTTCAGGGCCAATGTGGCCTATTATTTTTCTTCTTACACATGGAGAAGGTGAGCTTTGGTCACGTCAACTATTCTACGGAGTTGGGCAGGCTCATCTCCCAAATTTAGTTCTTCTGGTGGAGGGGGCGCAGTGGACACTCCACGGCTAGAGTGAAGGGCTTGTTGTACTCCTCTCAGCTCTGCTTAAATCCTTCCATACATGGTTTCTTGTTTGGCTTCAGTTCTCTACAAAATATCTTCTGAGGCATCTGACACAACTGTCATAATGAAGTCGAAGTCATCGACCGTGAGTACAGTCTACAGCTTCGGCTTACTTGCTTTGGACTTCTTCCGCGATGTAGGTTTCGTGGGGGAAACCTTTCTTTTCTTGGATATCTCTGCCTCTTCAAGGGAGTTCCTAGGCGATGTTACTTCCCCTTGCTTCGACTTGTCTTCTTGCTCTTCTTTGTCCACTTCGTCGTCTCTTCCTCTACTAGGTGAATCTGATGTAGTCTCTTCTGATGTGTTGTGTATTTCCTGTACATTTTCCTTCTTTTTCTTCCTGATGCTGCTAGGTGCATCATACTCTTCGCGAGTAACCATAGGACTTACAATGAGGTTGGGATCGGATAGTGCTACCTGGTCAACTAGTATAAGGAACTTTGCGGGCCATTCCTTGTTGATTTCTTCCAGGTTCTCCTCTATGAGCTTGTAGTAGGACTAAAGCTCTTCTTTATTTTCGTCTGTGTGCAGTAATATAAATAAAATGCCTATCTACGTGGAACTTCATAAGGGGCCTGAACCTATCCAGGGTGTTCAACGTCATACAAGGGAAAGACTCAATAGCCCTCTTCAGCTGCAGGTAGTAGGTATGGAATACTGCGTTCGACTACCATTGTTTCCCCATATCGCTCGAATACCAGAGCGTGGTGAACTTTGCAGCTAGTGGCTCGAACGGATCAATGTTAGGGAAGGTCACACCTTTCGACATCTCCCAAGTAGTGAATGTGATGAGGATTAGTAGCCAACTAAAATGGAACTCATAGCCCTGATCCCGAGCTTCGTGAAAATCCAGTTATAACTGATTGACTAGGTAACTGGCCCAATTCATCTCTAGTCCTTCAACGCATTTTCCTGCGAGGTCAACGACAAACCCTGTGACATGTGTGGGTCTGTTCTTTTAGACTAGCTTACCAACAATCAACTGGAAAGAAAGGCGCACTGCACCATTCTAAATGGAGGCTACCTTGTAGCCTTGCGTCCCTTTCTCTACATCATCGTAGGTGTGTTTAATATTATGTGCCAGGGTGCAATCTGTAGTCTTCCCTAGATAAAATTCTTGTGGGTCTGGTCCCTGCATGCTCAATTCAGTGATCCTATGGATCAATGACGGATCGACGGTGATGCGTTTGTATAACCATAGATACCCGCCATGGAATCACGATAGCAGGAGCTTAACGCACGCGTTAACCTCCTAGTTCCTTCCAAAATGTGGTATCTTCATCACGTTCAAGACAATGGACCTCACGATGTCCATAGTCCACGGCTAGGGGATGATCTTTGATTTCTTCCCCTTGGTCTTGGTCAAATATTTGTGAGGTGCGAGAATGACATAGCTCTTGTGGTCTCCTAGGTTATAGTCATTGATCTTCAAGGTTGGAATCCTCTCCAATTGCGGTCTGACTGCTTGTATTCCCTTCAGGAGGTATGTAGTGATGAATGTGTATTCAAACTCCCTCGAGACACTATCACGACTCACCACACCGGCCAGGGGTGGGATGTAGTTAGGTAGAATGGATGGAATTAGCTTTGCATTCGCCAATTCATCACGTTGCTTGGTTCTTTTCTCGGTCGTAGCTTAGGATGGTACAGATCCATGAGCAGTCGACGGGTAGGCTTGCACTCCTCATTTCGATGAGTCTTGGATGCCTACGAACATCACCTTTTTGGCCATGAGGTCTATTAGAATCTCTTCAAAAAAAATTTCTACTGCGCTAATTTCGTCCGACATGCACACTCAAGATATTATATCTTAGGTTGGTGAACAATACTCAATGTAACAGAATGGATCGTGAGGTCTCAATGATCACTGTGCGAAATCAAATAGTTCTCTACGGGTTCAGATAGTCACAATTGGCAAAAGTGTTCCCGCTCAACGGGATAAATAGATAACACCGTAACAGTTTCTTTCAACAGGTTGCAAAGCCTTATTCAATGCAATTCCATCCGTTATGGCATAGTCCCAATGGTCTAATGGAGAACTTATGGGCCATAACTTCTTTCCTAACCGTTCGAGAGTGTCGATTGAACGGGCATATTTCCTCCAATGGTCATATTTCCTCGTCATGGCAAAGTGACAATCTGTGTTGTACTGATATTCCGGTGAAGTTCGAGTTCTAGAAACCTTTCTTCTGCGAAGTATTCTTTGGAACTTCTTGCAATTTTTCTAACTTTTCCCTCTTCTTACTGATCTTTCTGGCCTTCTTTCCTGTGATTTGAATCACTGGTTTCCTCTTTCCATTATCTTTCTTATCTCCTCTTGGCATGATAACTTCACACTGTGGAGGGTCTTTCATAGGGTTCAATTGTAATACTTCTTCTCTTTTTGGGGTAGGTGCTCCACTCTCTTGTACAGACAGGTGTTTCTAGTCTTCCTATGTCCTTTCAAATTCAGCATCCATATCTTTGGTCTTTAGTAACTTTGACTAGTTCTCTTATTCTTCCAATAAGTGAGCTATTCTCCTAGCCATGAAATCTCTTATTTATTGATATTTCTATTCTAGATCCTCCTCCTCTTGTTTCCTTCATATCTGATCTTTCTCAATCCAGGTTTTCCCTAGAAATATAGAAAATGGGGCGTTGTTCTCAACAATCTTAACGATCTCAAATTCTTCTTATGTCGAAGTGCCATGAGCACTCATAGATATTTGGGTAAGTCTTCCACATAGGGTTATCATCTTTCCTCTAAATAATCCTATTCCTCCTAATGAAGGAACCATAGAAGGCTTTCCCAAAATTTCCCAAGTTATTTCTATCATGATATTCACTTGTGTTTCCTCATCCAGGACACAGTCTATGTTGAAGTCTCCTATTCTTGTTTCTATGTACTCTTTCTCTTTTACGACCTCTGATAAGTTGACATGTCTGTGATCATTCAAGGTTTCTTTCATCTGTAGTAATACAGTCTCTGATTCTTTCCGGGGTTCTATCATATCCTTAGTTTCTTGGCTTGTCTCATAGTTTTCTTGTTTCATATTCATCTTTTCAACTTTAGCAGTCATTCTAGGACAATCCAAAACTTCATGGTCCGTAGCTTTATAGCAAAGACAGTTGGGTCTTCTACCCGGGCATTCCTTAGCAAGATGTCTCGGTCTTTTGCAATTGTAACAAAGGGTTAATCCTCTCTTTCTCTTAAATGATCCCCAACCCTTTTTGTATTGTGCACTGGGATCACAGTAACTAACCTGCAAAAAATTCTTTCTAGGATCTTGCATCCATTTTTTAGTCCAAACATTCTTTCTATGCATAGGAATAACATATCTTTCATTGCTTCTATCAGATCTATTCGTATCAAATCTTCTTTCTTCTAACTGTGCCCTAGTTTTCAGACTAGGACAAAATTTATCAAACATACCTAGATTCATTATTTTGAAACAAAAATTTTCACTTATCTTACCTTTCTCATAGCACAAGGCTTCAATATCTTACCTCTTTTCTTTAGATCATACTTCTCTTCTCAGCACAAAGCTTCGCAAATCAATACTGCACACTCAAGCACATATCTATGCAATAAGATTTCTTTTCTTCATATCCCATCAATCACAGTTTCAGGTCCCGACAATGGAACCATTTGTTGGCAGAGGGGTAGACCCAGAGTTCAACGCTTCAACAACGCACCAACAAAACCCCAACTATCGGCCCTTTCGGCAACACCTGCGAAGCAGATGAAGTCTCACTTGAGATAGAGGCAGGGGTGGTTGCAACCTAGCTAGGACACATATATGTGATTATACCACTTAAAAAAGCACTTAACAGTTAACATTCATCAGTAATTAACCCTTATTTACATCATAGATCCAAACCCTAATTATAGAACAACACAATATTCTACCAGATCTAACACATCTAAGCACTTAGCACATGGAAAAAGATCAGATCTAGCATTTATTCACATTACTTAAGCACTAATCTATCATACTAGATTCATCTAAACATTCATTACTGCACTTAAGATCATGCACAAGACAATGACCACAATGCACAAAGAAACCATAAAACAGGATATACATGGTTCATCCCAGTGTGGGGCTACATCCACCAACTCTTCGTCTTCTTTATTATCTTCTGTCAATCTCTTTACATGCACAAATCCTCAGAACCCACTCTGCATAGGACAGGAGATCTTCACGCACCTCGCCATATCCTCCTTCCCCGAGCTAGGTTTAAGCACAAATCCTTCTTACAATCACTTGTACTTAGCTATGCAAGTCTCAACACATAGTATGCACAAAGCATCCACAACTATTCACACTTAGCACATTGGCCTCTTCCTACATCGCTTAGATATCTATTTATACATTAAAAAATGGGCCTAAACATGGGTAAACCCATGGGCCGACATCCCATACCCATTGCATAAATCCTAATCCCAAAACTGCCCTAAAAACAGGGGCCGAAATCCTGTGATCTTTGCTTCGACTTGCGCTCCACCTTTGACTAGCCTGTCAAAGTCCCAAAAGAGGTCAAACATGACCAAGGATCTTCAAAACTTGGTCAAGGGCCAACATTATCTTTTTCACAATAGGTTTATCTGCAAGTTCTTCTCATGATTCTGTAATTGAATTAACCACTTCATCTACCCTATGAAAGTATTAAACAATGTTCTCTTCTTCTTTCATTTTCAGATTTTCAAACTGAGTTCTATAGGTCTGTAGTTTGGCTTCCCCGAATTTTCTATCTCCTTCACATGCAACCTCCAATTTGTCCCATATTTCCTTGGCTGACTTACAATGCATAACTTTCACACATGTAGAGTTTGTCAACCCTCCTAGTATTGCATTGATTGCTCGTGAGTTGTCATTGCATATTTTCTTTCATGCAACATATTTGGGTGGAGTAGTTGGTGTAGTGTAACAATCTACAACAAATTTCCAGATATCAAAACCAAGAGCCAACATGAATTTTTTCATTCTTATTTTCCATAGAGCATATCCACCTCCATTGAACAATGGTGCTTTTTTGCTAGACATTCCTTCTTGTTGATCCATCTTTAGGATATACCTTCCAGTTTTTAGACTATGTCGAAGGCACC
>JASDQU010338221.1:1509-13252 GCA_032191745.1 Picea mariana
ATTCATCTCAACACAAAGATTATCTAATATTTTTGTAAGATGGACAAACATCTTGCTTTAAGACACTGTAAAATGTTGAGCGCCTTTGAGTTTTGTAAACAACATGATTTCGATCTGTTTTATTGGAAAGGCGATCTGTACTCCGAATGGAACACAATCTCTACATAAATCTGTTTGGATATTAAGTTTTGAAGCCATGTAACAATGCCAATTTAAGCAGAAGATCAATGCTTTAAAAATAATAAAATTATCCATTAAAATAAAATAGGAAGTCGAAAGAGTGAATTCTATTAGGATTTTGACTTTGCCAAAGTAGTAAAATAATTATGAAATTAATATCTATTGGTTAAAGAATTAAAATATTTTTGAGAATGTTTTTTTGGTAAGGGCAAGGTAAAAGTTATATTATTCTAGTATAGAAACATATATATAAAAAAAGCTTTGTTGTTGGTTTTCCATCAGGAAAACCAGACGAACAACAAAGGAATCATTTTTCTTTCAATGGTGTTGCTTAATTTAACGAATTAGATAATTACATTTTCATTTTTCTTTCCATGTTATTGCTTAACAGATTAGATAATTAAATTTAAGAAAATTTTCATTTTTCTTTCCATGCTATTGCTTAACGAATTACATAATTAGATTTAAGAAAATTTTTATTTTATTTTTATATTTACGGGGTCTCGACTTTGGCTTCTTGGGATATATTGATGGTTGAGGAGCATTGAGAATGATATCATATAGAGTACCCAACTACGAAGAGTTCAACTCTAAGTGTTTGGAATGCATGATAACTTTCTCCTTGGTGGTGGCCCCGACCATATTTACATATCTGGCAATGGGTGGTAGGAGGGACTTAGTGAACCACTCTGTAAGGATCTTATCTGGAATCTGATTTTTAATCATCCTACGTTGTCGATGCCACTCATGAATATGATTAGAGATGTGGGTGGCATTGTCTTGATGTAGTGAAGTCAAGAGCTCAGTTCCTATCTCATACCAAATGGGCAATTGGTAATGCGTTAAGAACACCATTTCCAAGGCATTGAAGCCTCTAAAGGAGTTTCCTTTTAGTTCAATGTATCATTTGGCATTGACACTGGTCAGGGATATATGGAAAATATGCAACCTCACACTGTCATCCATCAATGAGTTGGATGAACACCATAAGTGGTATGTCATGAGGTGTGTGGAGGGGTCCTCTCCAAGATTTCCAGATTTCTGTCAAACTTGGGAATGTCTGAGGGTAATTTGGATGACATAATTAGCCATGATGGGTCATGGGAAATAGGGTCATTTTTCAACCATGACAAATCTGGAAAACATAACGTTGCGAGAAAAGGAAATGGGGCCAATGGAGATTGAGAGGGAGGTGAAGTCTCTGTTATTCGAGATGGACCTTGTGGTCCCCCTATATTGGTACTACTAGAGGGTTGGGGAGCTCCTGAAGAGTGGGTTCCTACAAGGATGGTGGCACCTTGAGGAGCATGACTGCTCCCAGAACCAAAAAGGCCTCCAAAGGGGTGCCCCGAGGTCCAAATGTGGGCACTCTAGGAAAAATATTCCCAAATCTAGTCCCAGGGAAGAAACCCCTGGGACTGTATGTTGACACAAAAGGAAGACATGGGATCTATTGATGGTCGAGGATAATTGAGAATGAAATCATATAGAGTACCCAACTGCAAGGATTTCAATTCTAAGTGTTGGGAATGCATGATAAATTTCTCCTCGGTGGTGTCCCGGACCATATTTACATATCTGGGAATGGGTGGTAGGAGGGACTTAGTGAACCACTCTATGAGGAGCTTATCTGGAATATGGGTTTTAATCATCCTATGTTGTCGATGCTACTCATGAATATGATTAGAGATGTGGATGGCATTGTCTTAGCGTAGGAAGTCAAGAGCTCAGTTCTTATCTCATACTAGATGGGCAATTGGCAATGCGTTAAGAACACCATTTCCAGGTCATTGAAGCCTCTAAAGGAGTTTCCTTTTAGTTCAATGTACCATTTGGCATTAACACTGGTTAGTCATTTATAGAAAAGACACAGCGTCACACTATCATCCATCAATGAGTTGGATGAACACCATAAGTGGTATGTCATGAGGTGTGTGGAGGGGTCCTCTCCAAGATTTCCAGATTTCTGTCAAACTTGGGAATGTCTGAGGGTAATTTGGATGACATAATTAGCCATGATGGGTCATGGGAAATAGGGTCATTTTTCAACCATGACAAATCTGGAAAACATAACGTTGCGAGAAAAGGAAATGGGGCCAATGGAGATTGAGAGGGAGGTGAAGTCTCTGTTATTCGAGATGGACCTTGTGGTCCCCCTATATTGGTACTACTAGAGGGTTGGGGAGCTCCTGAAGAGTGGGTTCCTACAAGGATGGTGGCACCTTGAGGAGCATGACTGCTCCCAGAACCAAAAAGGCCTCCAAAGGGGTGCCCCGAGGTCCAAATGTGGGCACTCTAGGAAAAATATTCCCAAATCTAGTCCCAGGGAAGAAACCCCTGGGACTGTATGTTGACACAAAAGGAAGACATGGGATCTATTGATGGTCGAGGATAATTGAGAATGAAATCATATAGAGTACCCAACTGCAAGGATTTCAATTCTAAGTGTTGGGAATGCATGATAAATTTCTCCTCGGTGGTGTCCCGGACCATATTTACATATCTGGGAATGGGTGGTAGGAGGGACTTAGTGAACCACTCTATGAGGAGCTTATCTGGAATATGGGTTTTAATCATCCTATGTTGTCGATGCTACTCATGAATATGATTAGAGATGTGGATGGCATTGTCTTAGCGTAGGAAGTCAAGAGCTCAGTTCTTATCTCATACTAGATGGGCAATTGGCAATGCGTTAAGAACACCATTTCCAGGTCATTGAAGCCTCTAAAGGAGTTTCCTTTTAGTTCAATGTACCATTTGGCATTAACACTGGTTAGTCATTTATAGAAAAGACACAGCGTCACACTATCATCCATCAATGAGTTGGATGAACACCATAAGTGGTATGTCATGAGGTGTGTGGAGGGGTCCTCTCCAAGATTTCCATATTTCTGTCAAACATGCGAATTTCTGAGGGTAATTTGGAAGACATAGTTAGCCATGATGGGTCATGGGAAATAGGGTCATTTTTCAACCATGACAAATCCGAAAAATATAGCGTTGCGAGAAAAGGAAATGGTGCAAATGGAGATTGGGAGGGAGGTGCAGTCTCTGTTATTCCAGATAGACCTTGTGGTCCTCCTATATTGGTACTACTAGAGGGTTGGGGAGCTCTTGAAGAGTGGGTTCCTACAAGGATGGTGGCACCTCGAGGAGCATGACTGCTCCCAGAACCAAAAAGGCCTCCAAAGGAGTGCCCCGAGGTCTAAATGTGGGCCCTCCAGGAAATATATTCCCAAATCTAGTCCCAGGGAAGAAACCCCTGGGACTGTATGTTGACACAAAAGGAAAAACTCCCCATGGTGAAAAATTCCCCCCAAGGGATTTACCACCAGGGAGAGGTGTGCTAACCCAAGGAAAAGGAGTACCTCCAGAAGTATTAGTACCCCTAGACTAGCTAGGGATAGCCCCAAAACCACTAGACATACTCCATCCAAAAGGTACACCTACACTTGATGTTGTCGAGCCACTCATCAGATTGGTGGAGGTGGAAGGAGTTCCAGTTCTCATGTTGAAACCAAAGCTTGACCCCCCACTGGAAAAGAATCAGGAAGTGGTCATGGATACAAAAGGAATGGGCGTAGGGACGCTAGGTATACTAAAGGATGGAGATGACAACGCAACTGACATCCACTAGATTGAGGAACAAAAAACAAAAGGTGTGGAGAGTGTGGGTTCAATGGTGCTAAGGGGTGGAAATGAGGACACTACTGGGATGCTCCGAGGGGAAATTCCCACTATCCCACTTGGGGATGGGATACTAGGCTCAGATACACTAGATGACACATTGGGTCTTGACATGGTGGGAGGATGACTAAAAAAAGAAAAAGGCTCACTAAAAAATTCACTTACTTGGACTAGTAAAAGGGCATCTGACTCAGTCAAAGGAGGATTAAAATTCCATGGAGGACGTTCGTCGACCACTTCTACTTTGACTAAACTCATCTTTTCAAACTAAATATAAGACCCTTCAAACTCGTTGTCACTTGTTTCACATCATTTTAGAGGTGGTTGCACCTCTATAAAAGGCTTGAGTCCTCGTAGTTGACAGGTTCGTTGCGTTGATTCAACCATGATGAATAAATTAATGTTACTATCCAAACACAGATCAATATATGGCTGACCTAGATTGGGAATCAAAGAGCACACCTCTGATTAAATTTAGGCAAACAACAAGCAAACCAATTGGCTCAGGGGCCTTCCGAAAACCAATCCTATGGGGGAGATGAAGTCCCCACAAGATTGACTAGTGAAGGTATGAGGAGTAATTATGATGATCTACAAGAAACAACCCCAATGAGTGAAAGTACCCTTTATTAAGGTAGGCACCCTCCAGGAGAATTGAGACCATGAACGAACATCTGCCCCAGGTACCACATGAACGTCCCACCTGTAGTCACTCATGTGGCTATCTAGGAATGGTCACTAAGGATACCACCTAACAATCAATGGTTGAGAGAATGGTTGTAATTCCAACCACACATAAGGGAATGGTAACTAATCCCAAAGTTACTTTGGTGTAACCCAGTGAAACCCCCATATACGTAGCAGTCGAAGCGGTACCTCAAACACCAAAAAAAACAGAGAGGGGTAATATCCATACTTTCCTCAATTTGACCTAGTTCTTAACTCCCGTGTTAGAGGATCTTCTTGACACATCGATTGCAGGAATGAATTTAACACTCCTTAATGACTCCTAAGATTTTGTTTTGTGGCCTTGGAGAATTTACTCTCCAATCCTATTGCATGACCCTAAACCTATCTGTTGTTGGTTTCCTATCAAAGAAAGCGTCTAATGAATTTTAGACCAAGCGTTTCTTTTTAGTGATTGTTTCTTAGGTCCAAAGGTAATGGATGTAACTTTAATGATGTGGTGACTTTTGACCCAACCAAGCAACGCAAGTATGATGATACAAATTGTTCACTTCGATGAACTCTAGCTATGGGAGGGAGAGAGAGTTTTCCTTTTTCTTTGCAAACTTTAGAAAACGAATTCTCACACACACCAACAAATAAACACAACCATTCAAATATGAAATTTTTTCAATAAGTTGGCAACCAGACAGTGTTCCTAATGCAATATTTTTAATAGTGCTTCAAAAGCAATCTAGCATGCAACACTATTTTGTTTTCTTCTAATGTTTAAATGCACAATTTCTTGATCTAAGCAAGAAATCCAAATGCAAAAAGGAAAAACAAACAAATTAACATGAAAAGGGGCTATAGGATATTGGGAATGAGGCTAGATCATCGCACTCTAATGTTAGTATAGGGATCACACCCAAAAACTCACCCAAAACATAAAAATAATCTAGTGGAGATCTAGAGTTTGGGAACAAAAATTTGCAGGGATTGTACTGGACTCTATATTTACCAGAAGCACATGATGTAATATATCAAAATAAATCCCTAGAAATAATATTTATAATGGTCTTGTTCTGGTTGCAATCTAAATTGTCTATCAAAATATATTAGCCAAACAATCCACGCGGTCATCACGAAAAATCTGTAAAATTGTTGTTTTTCAATCGACGATAACTTTGCTTTCCAAACACCGATCTCGATGATTTTTTTTTTTTTAATGACTAAATTTTTGAGAGGAATCCATATATGTAACTGGTTCCTTTAGATTTTGTATATAAAGTTACAGAATTATATCTAAAGCTCGCGACCCTCTTTTAGAAGAAAAACTCTTTAAGAAAGACAAGGAAGAAAACAAAGTCCCCAGTATGATCACCGATACGTTATGGGACAAAGTCTCACATAGATCTCACTAAATGAACAAAAATAACTTTCTAGAATCCACCCTTGATCCTAGATAGAAGAGGGGTCTATATTTCTAATGGTTTTCCTTATGTCTAATTAGATTTATTTCCTTTTAACCAAGAAGGGTGTTGAACATACCTTTCGATCGATGGTTGTCCTCATGTATGCAGATGATGTAGCTCTCGAGATCCATCTCCAACTCCATCTCCTATGATCTGCTTCTTGCACACAATAAGAAAAACAGCTACCGATCTACTATTCTTCTAGTGTTAGGAAATTCAAATCTACTAGATCTATCTAGATCTATTTCTTATAAAATTAGATCTAAATTACTCATGTGCATTAAAAACAAATATTTTGGAAGAAAACCCATGATCCATTAATGAATGTAAGATAAATACATCAAACTCATACCTTGAATGTTGATGCTTTCCTCCTAGTTCTAGGCTCCCATGCTCTTCCTTAGCCTCTTGATCTTTTGTATATATTTTGACAGCATAACCACCTTCAAAACTCTTTTCCCTATCTCCTTCATTTGGCCTCTTCTTAAAGTATTTTAAAGGAAATTGGAGATAGGCTTCATAACATGTGAATTAGGTGGATACAAGTCATTGATAGGTGGATACAAATCATGGATAGCTTGATAATATGTGAACTAAGAAATTAAAAGTCAAGATAGGTTTGATGGAATGTGAATTAAACAATTACAAGTCATGTACAAGTTTCATGTTTAATTATGAGCTTTTTCCAAACTATTGTGAACTTTTTCTCTATTATGAGATTTTTTTTGAGTTTCATGCTCAATTATGAATTTTTTCCAACTCACTATGGACTTTGTTTTCAATGACTAGTTTATTCTCAATTATGAAATAATTCTTATTTCATAATTATGAAATTATGACAATAATTATGAAATTGTGAAATAATTATGAGAATTTCACTCAATTATGTAATTATAGCCTCATCACATCTAATAACATACTTTCACAACCTATGGTGGAAAATACAAGTATAACAATGTGCATAATGACCCAACTTGTTACAATAAATACATTTAATTTTGGATTTGTCATACCTTTGATTTGACTGAGAGCTTATGTTAAAGCTATGAGAATTTTGATCCAGTCTCCTTTGTTGTAACTATTTCTTTGGTATTTGGATGCCTCTTGAGATCGAAACCTAAGATCTGAATGCATTTTCCAAGGATTTAGTGTAGTTGTTCATCCTAGATTCATGGGATAACAAGGATCCCAACAAATCATCCATTGATAGTCCTGTCAAGTCCTTAAACTCTTCAATGACTATAACAACTGCATCAAACTTCTTAGGAAAGGTCAAACTTCTTAGGAAAGGTTCTAAGAATCTTCTCTACCACTCTTTGATCTGAAAGCTCTTCACTGTTATTGTGTTCATAACTTGGGTCATGTAATGGTGTAGTGACTCTGACTTCATCTTTGGATTCTCAAAATTCATTCATAATGTTTTCAACTTGACTTTCTTTACCTTGATAATGCCCTTGATAGTTGGTCTCTAAGATGTCTCACACTATCTTTGAGCTGAGATCTTAGAAAATATACTTTTATCCAATCGCTTTGCTTTTGAATGAGATAGAACGTTTTTTCATCATTCTTCTTATTATCTTTGAGCATTGCTCAAAGTTTTCTTAGCTATGTTATCAACTGGTTTTGTATAGCCATAAACGACAAGATTTCATAAAATACAACGTCCTCATATTGATTATCCAAACTTCCTAATTTTTCCCAATGAAAATTGGGATGTGCAGTTGTGGAAGACGGCTACTTAAAACCATAATACTCTAGAAAGTTTCCTTCTCGCAAAATATAAAAGTGAATAACATATTTTTATTTTTTTAAACTCTATTTACGAGGTATACTGTGCATATTTTTAAGAAAAACACTCTATTTAGTATACTATGCATATTTAAGAAACACTCCCTCCTCCATATAAATTTCGATTCTCATGAAAATCTAAATAAAAACCCTCACAAATATGTGTATACCCAGCGTCAGCTGATAACCTTAAGAATAGCACACATTTATCTTAAAAAAAAATTACCGTACCAAATTTACCATAGGAGAGGTAAATTTGACGGAATGATTGTTGGTTCTTGTCATTAGAGAAACACCACACAACTGTTCTTTTGGCTGCAGCCACAAAAGAAGGCGACAACCGCTGCAAAGGAAAACGACTGCTATTTCTTGAGCCCGCGGCTCTCCAGCGAACACGGGGGCTTTGAAACTCTCGAACCGCGATTTTCAGCCATCCACTGTCTAATGGTGTGTGGCTTGCTGTCAAGCTTTACTGTTACTGTGATTTGGAGTCTCCTTTTTAGCTCTTGATTTCCTTTCTAGCTCTAATACCGCTGTGAAGGAGGAAGGGGCGAATCGAACACAGCTACAAATGTATGAACTCAACCAAAAAAAACACAAAACTAAACACTAGTTGTTATAAATTCTTTATTTATTTTTTGCTTCTCAAGAGAGTTAAATACACATTTTTGTTAATTGAGTATTTTTGTTAATTGAGTGAGTATAACATTGTGAGGAATGATTGTTATCTTCCCTATTCTGGTTCAATTCTCATAATAATATGAATAAAACTCATAATGAATATGTTGTAATGGCTTCGAGCCTATAAATATTGGAAAGTTGTCTTTAATTCAAAATTGAATAGCAAGACAACTGCTATTTCCATTTCCAAAGAAAATTACTCAAAAAAAAATATACACACTTCTAATAATAACAAAAAAAAATTGAAAACTTAAAAAAAAAAAATGTTTCAACTCATTAATAACTAACTCGACTCTCCAAAAATAAATGACAGGAGTAATTATATTCTAACAAATAATAATAAAGATGGGAAATGATCAGTTTCTCGTTTCACATTCATCTCCACACAAAGACTATCTAATAATTTTTTGAGATGGCCAAACATCTTGCTTTAAGCAACTGTAAAATGTTGAGTGCCTGTGAGTTTTGTAAACAACATGATCTCGATCTGTTGTATTGGAAAGCCGATCTGTGTTCCGAATGGGACACCATCTCTACATAAATCTATTTGGATATTAAGTTTTGAAGCCATGTACCAATGCCAATTTAAGCAGAAGATCAATGCTTTAAAAATAATAAAGTTATCCATTAAAATAAAATAGGAAGTCGAAAGAGTGAGGATTTTGACTTTGCCAGAGTAGAAAAATAATTATGAAAATAACATCTATTGGTTAAAGAATTAAAATATTTATGAGAATAATTTTTTGGGTAAGGGCAAGGTAAAAGTTATATTATTCTAGTATATATATATAAACTTTGTTGTTGGTTTTTCATTAAGAAAACCAGACGAACAACAAAGGAATCATTTTTCTTTCAATGCTGTTGCTGAATTTAACGAATTAGATAATTAGATTTTCATTTTTCTTTCCATGCTATTGCTTAACAGATTAGATAATTAAATTTAAGAAATTTTTCATTTTTCTTTCTATGCTATTGCTTAACGAATTACATAATTACGTCGAAAGGCGTATACCTATTGACAATAGGCACATTTAATGATCTTTTAACCTTAAACCCTAATCCAATGGCTATGCTTTGAAGATACTGGCATATTCTTAGTCGTCCTCCAAAATCAATGGGTCAGATTTATTGTTCATAACTTTCTTGCATTTATCAATGCGTCCGTTAACCTGTTTACTTTTTAACATTTACCTAATCATATTAAGAAATTACTGGAACACTATATAATTGCCACGTTTAAATGATTAACCTTTAAAATTATCACGTTCAGATTTCCTCAGTTGTCTTGGCGTTTCATGCTCTGTCTGCGCGTTTCATTTTTCTGTTGGCTTTCCTCAGCTGTCCGCGCGTTTCATTTTTTGCTGGCTTTCAGGAATCTTGGCCGGCGATTCTAACTATACAACATTACGGTCGTGAAATTCTCGTGATGGTTCTTAACGTTAATGTATGTCTGTTTCAGATAAAATTTGGCCGCCTTTTTGCAACTACTCGTGATACAGGTCAAAGTTTTATACTGCACAATCGTGCGCGTGGATATAAAACCCTTTACTATCATATCGTATTACTGGCACAGCCGCTAACTCGCGGCTGAGAACGCCGAAAGGTAGCGGCTGAGAACACGTTTTATTGGGGACACGTGTTCTCAGCCGCTACCTTTCGGCGTTCTCAGCCGCGAGTTAGCGGCTGTGCTAGTTAGATTTAAGAAATGTTTTATTTTATATTTTTTTATAAGACAGTGTGAAACTTTTATTATTCTAGCATAAAAATATATTTAAAAAAACTTGGTCGTTGGTCTTCCATTAGGAAGACCAGATCAACGACAAGCGAATAATTCTTCTTTGTATGTAGTTTATAAATGTTTGGCTGGCCAAATTTGCACTTGGACGATAGCACAGTTGCTAATTCGTGGTTGAGAACGGGTAAAGGTATTCGTAATCCGTTTGTGGTAATATAAAAAAAATTATAGCAAAACCACTTCATAATTATTCAATTTATTTAAAGATCTTGCGAACATAAAAAATCTCATAAAAAAAACCATTAATATTTTAGGTTTTTATTAAATCTAAACTATCCATTTAATATTTAATATTAAAAAAACCCTATTTACAAATCATGCAAAAAGCTTTTGACTCATTTACATCAATCTTTGACGCATCTGTATCAGTGAGTAAATATGCAAATATTTGTATACTTTTTCTTGAAGAATCGAACTTGGACTTATTTATATACTTTTCCAAGGTCGACCAGATGTGCATTAAAAGGTGTGGATTTTTTTGCAAGCTCCTCAACGGAGAATATGTGCTCAAAGTGTTATAAAGAGCATCTTGTGAAACTCGAAGAAAAAACAACGCCGTCGAAGTAAAAGCATCGCCTGCCACTGATCAGACAACCAAGGTCGAGCTTTCTGGTGATCAGACTGATGCTAGGGAGTCTAAATCCACACGATGTTTTAATTGTAGAAAACACGGGGACAGCTAAGGAAATCGGCGATAGAGAATGGGTGGACAGTTGAAATCCGTGGCGTAAATGAAACGTGTAGATATGGGCGGACAACTGAAATCCGTGGCGAAAATGAAACGTGTAGATAGTTGAGGAAAGACAGAAAATGAAACGCACAGGCAACCAGAAAATGAAACGCACAGTAATTTCTTAATATGATTAGGTAAATGTTAAAAAGTAAGTTATGAAGAGTAAAGTAATTGCATTCAGAAATATAAGGAAGTTATGAAGAGTAAATCACATTCATTGATTTGGGAGGACGACTAAGAATATGCCAACATCTTCAATTGTTAACCATCAAATTAAAATTTTAAATTAAAAGCTGATTAATTGTACTCATTATCAATAAATATAGGCCTAAAGACATAACGAAAAGCATAAATATCTTAATATGTTTATCCATCCATGCCAAACAATTCCAATATCAGATCGGCATAATGCCAAGCAATGAACAGAACACTTCAAATCCATTCTAGCTTTCACATTCGTACAAACTAAAGTGCTCCATGAATCTTCGTCAAATACTAAGCATATCGAATACTTCAAACAAAAGACGCCAACGTCCTCCAACTCGAGTATGATCCTATAATGGAACGACAATGGCAGGTGTACTATTTACTAAAACCAGTATAGGTTTGAATACTTGAGCAGGAGAGCTTCAAGAACATCTTCTGCGTGTTTGCCAAAGACACTGATGCATGCCTCCCTCGCCTTTTCCGATGCATATCGTGTAATAAATTCTTCATTTTCATCGCACATCCAACGCT
>JASDQU010338222.1:0-12537 GCA_032191745.1 Picea mariana
ATCAAATAAGTATGGACTACCTAAGATCATTCCACATTCCCTTAATGACACAACATCACAAGTTACTTCGTCCACATACTTAGATGAAATTGCAAATTTGATTGTGCACTATTTTGTTATGTGCATTTGATGATGATTGCTCATCCATTTAAGTGTGTAAGTCTTATGATGAGTTTGTGTTTTTAATCCCAATTTCTTAACCAATTCTTCTGAGATTAGATTAGATTGAGATCCACTGTCGATTAATGTGTCTATCTTAGTGTGTCGCATGATTACCCTTATATGAAACAAATTGCTTCTACAATCAATCTCTTCACCATTTTTACTTGTCATACCAACCAATGAAATCTTTGACTCATCACCTGAATCCGATCCCAATTCTGTGGGTTTTTATGGTGTTGCCACTGTTTGCATTCCCTTCTTTTCTTTGAACCACTTTGGCTTCTTTTTGGGATGCAACTTCCAACATCTCTCCTCATCATGTCCCTCTTTCTTGCAATTCTTGCAAGAGGGCTTTCCTTCCTTCTTTGTCACTGCATTTTCATTCTTGCTATTGCCATGCCTTTTCCTCTTATCCTCTTTCCTCGAAGACGACGATTCCCCTGAAACACCTGCTTTCCCTGCTTCAATATACATAGCTTGAACAGAAACCTCATCAAGGTTAGTGGGTCCAAACATGAAAACAATGTTTCTAATATGCGCAGGCAAACCTCCTATATACTTCATAAGAGTTTCTTGTGTTTGCAAAGGAATGTCTAACATTAATGCCATTTTTCTAAATCCATCGGTGTATTCTTGCACTGTTTGTCCTTTTCTTAGTTTTAAAGATTGCCATTCAATTTTTGCTTTTTCTTTATAACCCAAAGGATAGAATTATTTCCTAAGTGCAGAAATGAAATCCTTCCATGATGGAAATACATTACCCACATTTTGTGTTCCTTTTTGCAGCTTGCTCTGCCACTAGATAAGAGTTGTACCTGCCAGTCTCAAAGATGCCAATTGGATTTGTGTGGCCTCCTCCTTGATCTGTTGCACAATGCAGTATACCTCCATCTGCCTGATCCAGTTATCAAGTTTTTCTGCATTTACTTCACCATCATATATGGGCAACTCAAATTTTACATCAATTTTTAACAATGGCATTTCATGTTTATTCTTATAAACATTTTTCTTTCCACTAGATTTAGAACTTGAACTTGAAGAAGAAGGAGAAGAAGGAGGTGTTGATGGAGGTGAAGGAGGAATTTGAGGATGGTCCTCTTCCTCTTCACTTTTTTCCTTTGAAGAATCACCCAAAATGGTCGCTTCCGTTCCAAGTAATCTTTGTACAAGACTTTCACCATCTCCGACATAGCAAGGAATGTTTTCTGAAACTCTTTCTCATCTTGAGAAATCCCTTCTTCCGATGCCATCTTCTCGCTGTGAGAAGCTCTTTTTATCAATCCAATTGATGGATTCTCTGCAACAATCTCGCCTTCACCACATTGTATCTTTTCCCTGGTTAACATGCAAAACTCAAATCCAAACGTCAACTAGCTCTGATACCACTTGATCCGTCAGGATTTTTCAATGACTTATGGTTGAGTTTTAATTTTGCATGTGTTAATTAACCATTTGAGAAACTTAGTGAAAGAATGAGTAAAGAAGAGGAATTATGACAGCCATATATACATTTTCAGATATGAAATAAAAGAATTAACAGCAAATCATAACACGCAGATTGATAATGGAGTTCGACACAACTTTGCCTATGTCTCCGGGCCTTTTCTCTGTGGGGGGGGGCTTCTTTATTTATGTTCAAATGCTCAAAAATACATCGCTTCAATGCCAAATGGATACAAGACTGATATGGTCATGTTCTTCCAGATCTCAAGAACCCTGCAAAGAAAATGACACGCAAAACTGACGTCCAGAGCTCCCAGAAATGGTTCGATAGCGTCTCCTCCTCAAAAGCTTCTCTGCCTCAAAATGGCTTTGGCTTGGCTTCTCTTCAACAATATTCTACTCTAAATGCCCTTAAAGTTGTCCCCATGGCCTCAAAAAGGCCTGGGTTATATAGTTGGGAAGGTAGTTGCTCATCTCCAACTTCCTCCAAGAAGTTAGGCTCCAAAACTACCCAATAACTCCCAAAAATACATTAAAAATGGCTTAATTACACATAAAAAAACCCAAAAATTGGTTATAAACCCACTTTCTAACCATAATATGGGCATAATCCCCCAAGCCCTGGTGCGCGCCCCTCTTGGCAAGGTCATATGGACCATGTGGCCAAGCGCTAGCTCGTGGGCTAAGCGCTGGCCCACCTGTTGGCATTGGCTCCTGGTTCTGTTGTGTTCGCATAGGGCCACGGGGATGGTAGTTATAACCACGCCCGTTTGGGTGGTTGGCACCGGTCCTGTGGTAACCGCCCGTGCCATTGGTTCCATTGAATGGTCACATTGTATGGTGTTTGTGTCGAGGGCTGGGGATAAGCCCCGACCCTTTTCCCTGCCGTCAAATCCATAAACCAAATTCATATAAAATTTACGCCACTATGTTAACAAGAACCACATGGCGGGCGGGTGGTTAGCCCAGCCTGCCAGTCCATAGACAGAGGGGGAGGTCGTCAGTTCGACTGTCATGCAACCCATACCAACTTTTATATGTAACCACAAACCAATCATGGGGTGCCACGTGGCAGCCCACGAATGGGCCACGTGGCACCTTAACCACCAACCAAAACACGCCACGTGTCAGCTGTTGATTGGTCCACATGCCTGCCACTTGTCGTAAGACGTACTACCCAGTCAACCTGCCGGAATGCCACCTGTCAGTCTGCGTGTCCACTCTATCAACCTGCCATGTTAGCTGCTGACGTCACCCATGCCACGTGTCACCCTTGCAGTGGTGACACGTGTCACCTCTGGATAGGTCTAGCTGTACGCCCAAAAGTCCAAATCTACCTGACATGTGTCGCCTCCTAGTGATGCCACATATCGTCGTCCAGAATTGCCACATCACTTCTGCCATGTCAGCGTACCGACCTGCCATGTCAGCGTCCATACGGACTGTACGGACTGTACAGTCAACATCAATTTTTTTTTGCCTATTTGACTTATCGGACAGAATGCGATATCTTCTCCATACGGATTCTGTTTGACAAAGTAAATATACCACCTAAATCAGGAAGACGAGACGGACGCAATTGCACTGGTTTTGTCTCATTCCGAGCACTTTCATTTTTGAGCATTTTTCAAGCCCTGTCAGGCTTCTGGATCCGATTTCGGATCTAGGACCAATCATCCTTTTATTTGGGCCCTCTAGTTTTTACAATGTCTATTGGTATTCCTAACATGGCATGCCCACATATGGTTCATCTCTTCCCTTTCGTAGATAATCTAGTGTACATTCTAATATGAAATATTCCAAAGTATCTATAGTCCCATGTGCATACAGTTCATAGGTAATCGCAAATGGGTCATATGGGGCTTTACACATGTCATCATATTATACTCACAATGTAGTTAGTAGTGCCGATACAAGGTATTGTGGTACCCTCTCATGGAAATGCATGATCATGGGATAGTTCCATTTCTGAATGATGGCATATTATATATATTTTTCATACAGATCAAGCACAAAGACCTACCTTTGACATTTTAGTTATCAAGCCTTTTCCTACTATCCAAGATAGTTCTCATACCTTTTTTTCTTCACCATGATACAATGTTTCCAGTTATGCTATTCCATATCTATTTCTTATCTACCCCCTACATTTTCACTACAATATGACTATTTCCTACTTCAGTTCCACACTCAAAGTAGAATCCCTACTCCATGCAAGAAGTCTTTCCCTGTGCGAGATGATTGTTCCCTACTTTATTTATACACTTAAAGCAGAAGTTTTGATCCATGTATGAAGCCTTATATAATGAAAAATTAGTATTCCCTAATTTATTTCCACATTCGAACTGGAAATCCTTATCATTGCAAGAATCCATTCCTAGTGCAAGATGATTGCTCCCTACTTTATTTTTGTACTTGAAGTGGAATCCTTTCTCAATGTATAAAGTCTTTCCTAGTGCAAGATCAATTTTCCCTACTTTATTTTTGTATTCGAAGTAGAAGCACATATTTATGTAGGAATCCTTTCTCAGTGCAAGACAAATGTTCCCTACTTCATTTATGCACTTGAAGTAGAATTTCTCCTCCATGTAGGAAGCCTTTCCTAGTGCAAGATGGATTGTCCCTACCTCAGTTCCACACTTGAAGTATAATCCTTACTAAGTGTAAGAAGAACATATTTTCTCCTACAATAGATCCATATCTCTAGCGCTTAATTTCCATGGATTACCACATACAAGATACAACACTCACATTTCATAGTAGTTCTAGACAACATCCACCACCTAGGATGGTCTTTTTCTTCTTATCTCCACATATTTTCCATAGCACAACTTCACCACTATGCCGAATTGTCATTATTTTATAACACCTCAGCACTACACTTCTAGCATCACAAAGGTCCATAGCATTCTATAAACACCATCTTCAACCATGTCACACAACATATTTTTCTTCATCAATTTCATTCTTAAAATGGGAGGAAAAATATGATGCTTATGTAATAAACTAGGAGGAATTGATGTAGATCACCAAGGAAACATCCCCAAGGAGGATGTACCCCTCATACAAGCAACACCCAACCCCTATGGGATATTCCTCTTTCCCAACTATTGGTTATTGTGTGTCCTCTTGTGTAAGCACGATTAATTAGATAGTTGCATCTTTCCGTCTTGCAAGTTGCATGCATTAGTATTTAGTGTTTTCTCTTAAACATTAGGTTGTGTGCATTCTTGATTGGACCTATTTTAATCCTTTACAAAGACCATTGGCCACGCATAATGAAAAAGTTAGTTTTCATTGGATTCTCATATTCTTCTTTTGGTTTCTTGTTTCCTTGTTATTTCTGGTTCCAAGTATCTTTGGGAGGACATCAATTACATTAGGATGCTTCACCAACATAGTTACCAACTTGATAGGAACTGTGACCTCAAAATGAGAACTCTAGCACTAAAAACCCATGTTTTTTTGTCAAAAACACCAAAATGAACGATGTTTTTGAAAAGTGGTGCTATTGGTAGCACTCGTTTTTTTCATGGGTTAACATTACCACCTTTTGCAACCATGGCCTTAACAACATTGAAATATTGTGGACAAAATCTTTAAAATCAACCCTTGAATATTAAAGTGGTGCTAACATTAGCACCATTTTTTTATTTTTGGGGTTAAAACTACAACTTATTTGAAACCTATAGACTTAACAATTGATATTGTTGCAACCAAAAATTAAAATTCAGCCCTTATTTAAAAAGTGATGCTCCTAGTAGTGATCCCCTTTTTTTATAGGGATAAAATTACAACTTTTTTGAAATCGTGGCCTTGACAACCAATACCCTTGGAACCAAAATATTAAGACCAAATGCGAAATTGAAAAGTGGCGCTATCAGTAGCACCCTCTTTTATTTGGGTTTAAAACTGTAGCAATTTAGAAACCATGGCTCGATATCGAATGTCTGACACCGTTGTAAACAAAATCGTAAAAAAGGAAAAAATAAAAATAAAAAGAGAGAATTAAAAAAAAAGAGGGGGAAAACCCAAAATGAGAAAAAACAACATTAAGGGGACATCATGTTGGGATGCATATTTACTTGTTTAGATACATGAATTAGGGATCGTTGTAATAATTTGTCAATTTTATGTTATCTAAGTCAAGCTTAAGGAGGGATGTTAGTGATATTGTTTCATCACTCTAATCTTGATTTAGTAGTATAACTACATGGAGATACATAGAAAAAAACAAGTGTTGTTAGTAGTCAAAACTTAATTTATTTGATCTTGTTTGAAGATTCACTCTCATCTACTTAGGAAGTTGTTTTAATTGTTACACCTCATCAATTGAGGTTGTTGACAAGTTGTTAATGGATAGTTCAAGTTGTTAAATATGGATTCTTCATATCTACATGTGTGATGACTTGATACACCATTTCATCATGTAATAGAGAAATATGGTTTAAAATAAAGTTTTCTCTTGTTATTGGTTTATCCACTATACATTTGGTATAATCGATTGTTTATGTGATCATGTACTCATTGTAATTGAGCCTCATCCATGTTCTACCACAATGGCTAGTTATGGGTTAGTTGCCAGGGATTAGGTTGGGTTAGGAGTCACCAATAAAGGGTTAGGGGATAGGGTTTAGTGGATTTGAGTGGATTAGAATGTAGTAGGTTAGTGATGAGTTGGGGGATAACATAGGATTAAGTTTAATTTGAAATTAATTTATTAAGATGAAGTTGAAATTGAAAGGGATACAAAAAATTAAATACATACTTTTAATTAATTGATATTTTTTTATTAAAATTTATTAAATATGGGTGGAAAGAAATCAAGGTAAGTGCAAAAATTTAAGTAAAAGGTTTGTAAATTGTTTTCAAAATATTCACTATAAAAGACATCCAACCTTTACTTTAGAGTAGAAAATTATTTTTGATTTGATATTTTAAATTTAAGTTAAATCTTTAGACTAGTAAATTATTTTTAAGTTGATATTTTAAATTTAAGTTAAAAGGTATTAAAATTTTTGATAAAGTTTTTCAATTTTTACTTCAACTTTTTCGTTATTAATATTTCAATTTTTTTTAAGATGATACCTTCAGGTGGTTTCCCTTTGCGCAATGGTTCTATAATGATAAAATATAGACAAGAACAACATGATGAAAGAAAAGGCTCACTAGCCAACACTAATGTATTCACACCAATGGTACATATTTATAGTACAATGGGTGATACCACCTCATAGAGAGATTTGTTCTAGATCCTAAAATCATGCATGATGACTAGGCTAGGCAATCTTAACTAAATCATTAGTCATCACTTGATGATATATTACTAATATCCTAAATGAATAATACAAATATAGGTGACAACTAGACTTAGTGATTGGTAAGGTAATCCATAGACTAACATTCCCCCCCTGAATCACAAGTCCGATCAACAATGAAGCATAATCTAGTATCAATTCCAAGTCTTCATATTGAAATTCCTAAGCTAAGTCTCAATGAAGAACTGCCTGAAAAACTGCCAATCTGGATGTTGAATGGTTCATATGAAATGAACTGGAAGAGAGTTGAGATATGGAAATGAATAACTGCAATATCTGAACATTCCCTGATTGTTTGACAATTCAATCATTTTTCCAAGTATTTGAGCTAGAAGAATCTAATGTCTTCTGCTAATTGGTGAACATGTAGTATTACCACTATATTATCAGTGTATCACTGAAGTTCTCTCTAAATATGTGGCTTGGGATAACCACTAATAAATTGATACCATGTATCTGATGGTTTCTGGATAACGACTAACTAATTTTGACACTTTTAGGTGTCCAACAACATCCCAATGTATAATGTGTATGATTCAATTGCAAGTCATTGAACCATAATCCTGCCAAATTCTGCCATCTTTGGAAAATCTCACTATGTAATCATATGAGCCAGGATGCATGCAATTTTTTCACTTAAAGTAAACTCCAATCTGATGAGAGATAACCAAGAGAAGTGAATTATCTTCTAGTCTAACACATCCCTGAAAATGCCTGACAACTCAATCAAATTCCAAGCTTCAATGCAGAAGGATCCTCTTGTTCTCTGCTAGGTCGAATGACCATTTATGTGAACCAAACGTCCACATCATTGCTCTCAAAAACAAAATCAACATCCCAATTATGTATGATTTAACTTAAACATATTGAACCATAATTTTGTTAAAGTTTGTCATCTACAGACCGTAATTTCCCATTTGGAAAATTTCATGCCCATATGGCATATTTGTTGTCGAAAATTTTGTTCTGACAACCATCTTCAATTCCATCATCAATTCCCCCCTTTGTCGGTTGAAATGAGAGACTTCAAGTAGTTTCTTGAACCATTGTCACTGGAATTTTGAACTCCCCCCTTAAGGTGTATGAGATTTTCATCTTTGTACTCCCTCCTTCTATGTTTAAGAGAGTACCATACTTGTTCCATTTGAGTACAAAACAAAGTGGGCATGCGGAAAAAACCACATGTTATCTCATCCCATTAGGGCCATGCTCGAAAGCTACGCCATATGAGGACAACTTATGTGAGGTACAAAAAATGTATGTGTTGCAAGATTGGTCTTTAATCGAGATTGAATTCTACAGTAAGACTTATATAATCACTTGGTTGTTGATGACCACTACCAAGGATCAATCCACTCATAGTGAATCTTCAATCTTGCAGGTTTCTTCAGTGTTAAACATTTGTCTGAAGAATGGTTATGCTTGCCACAATGTTGACAAGGATGGAGATCAAAACATTGATTCTCCTTGTAACCAACTCGATTACAATGTTGGCATTTATCATTTTGATGTTAAACTTGAACATGTGAAGTTGAAGCTTCTTGAAGGAATCCAACACTTTGGAACTGGATTGGTCTAGAATAATCGAGAATATGAAAGGTAACTTCCTTGTCATATCCTAGTCCTGTTATATTCTTATTGTAAATGGTTTCTTCCCAAGGTCTAATGATGGGCCTGGAAAGAGTATTTTGAACCTGTTTATTTGACATCTGTGAAAGTTGACTTATTGCATGTTGTTGCATCACTAAAAGGTTTTCTTTACTAAACTCAAAAGAAAACTCTTGAAATGTAGGTTCATGAATACCTTCATTTTCGTTTGAGACTTCTTTTGAATTTGTATCACTGTGTTGTTCTTGCACCGATTGTTGATCAAAAACATCATCATCATCATAGAGAGGATTGTTCTGAACAAAAACTAGTTCAAAACACTTCACCAACTATTGATTTTTGAGATCCCCGATTCCATCATTCAATAGTTGGGATAGATATTGAAGAAGTCTAACTTTAGCTTGCGTCACTTGCAAACAAGTTAGCACTGATTGAAGAGTTTCTTCGTTCGATATCATTGTTTTGTCTTCAGTGGTGTTTATTAGAGTGTTCAGTAACTTTAATAATTATAGATTTCGAGCCATTTCAAAAACACTAAATGAGGTCTCCTTGTGCAGGTAGATCCTGATTACAATTTGAATCGAAAAAAGAAGGCTTATCTACAACTCACTCACTTGAATTGTTCACTTGAACTTCACGCTTGCTTGATTTTGTTTCATGCTCACTTGTACTCTCTCGCTTGAACTTTTCATGCTTTCTTCCAAGAAGTTGAGGGTGTCGGATACTACCGAAAATGCAACCAAAACTTTGATGTTTACAATGATTTGCGTTAAACTACTCAACCTTGTCTATTTTAACTCAAAATTACAATGAATCCTGGGTGTCAGGCTCAACCGAGAATGCACCCAATTACAAATTAATTCAACTTGATTTGATTGGATACTTACAAAATAATTATAGTTGATCTTGATTACTTACAAAAAATACTATTTGCAAGTTTACAATAAAATGTCTATTTCAAAGTTGATTTGATCTTCAAATTTAATGATGCTTTTGAGACCTTGATTATTAGCTTGATGTGTCCAATGTTGATGTGATTGCCAATTTGATATCTCTGTTGCTGCTTAATTACTCATGCTTCAATGTATGTGTTTCACTGGCGTTAATTGTGTGCTTGAATTAACTTACTTGGAAGGCCATGTATGTATAGTCGTATGAAAAATTGTAAGTGTACTTATGTAAAAACTAGACATAAAACATTACATAAAGAAACCATGAAAACATTCACCACCACACATAATGACAATGTCCTTAGACCCCCTTATTCAATTTCAGGACAAGTCTAGGATGAGAGCAACCACAAAAGAAAATTGATTTTATTAATATATCCTCTAAAACCACAATGATGCACCCATCATTTAAAATAAAATTCAACTTATATTTGATTCTTACAAAGTTGAATTGATCTTAAAATTTCTCCATATAGAATTTTGAAAAATCAAACAAGAGTTCTCACTAATCAAAATTTGACAAAAATAACAAATACCCACTCAAGATATCCTTTTAAATTCTAAAGCACAGAAAGCCCCCTTCTCATTATCACTAATGATCATTCTCATTTACTAATGGAAAACATATTAAATTCACTCACCTTAATGATGAAAAGGTTTTAAGTTCTCTTTAACTCCACCTTTATCACTTTTATCCAAAAGAGAAAATATTATAAAGTAATACTTCGAATTAGTGTTAGAAGTATGACTTTAAAAATGATCTATGTTTTTCCCAAATCTTTTGAAAAAGATTTACTCTTCTTGTCGTTTACCTTCTCAAATCTTAATTCTTGATTTAAGTTCAAATCATGGTCAACTTATAAGTAATTTAATCACCCTCAAATATTTTTTCTCGAGTTAGGTTATCCATTCAAGGCTGGTTGGAACCATCTCATTCTCCACACTGCAATTTGGATTTGTAACTCCAGTTCATTATCACTCTATTTTCAATTACAAAGAGTTTTCCTTTGCTCATTCAATACTAAATGAACATCCACCATTGGCACATTCCTCTTATTCCATTTAATATTTGTCACTTTAAACCATCATTTCTCTATAAATTTGTAAAAGGAACTTTGAAATCTTTGCCTTTGTCTCTCGTGAAGAGGCATTTTTTTCCTCCACAACTATGCCAAAATAGAGTTTAACTCCTTGTTGTGACTTCACCAAGACATTAACACAAATCCATCCTTCGTCTAGATGATCCAATGACTCTGGTACTATCTTCACTCCATAACGAGCTTTCCTTACTCGTTTTACACACACAAGAGTTATTACATAAAAGGCCTTCCTCGAACCCCCTAAATGGATTCAATTTCCATCTTTCTCTACATCGGAGATTCCTTTCCTGTCTATTTCATACTCAGACCTATGATAGAAATAATTTTCTAATAGGCTGTTAACTTCCAGCATTTAATTACTATCCAAATTACTTAGCTTCTAACTAGGTCCACATTTGGTTATTCAATCAAATATATTATTAGATTTGGTATCTGGTCATTCCATAATCCCGAGCGTTGTACAATACTGGGAGAACACATACCTTATCTAATTCATAATTTAATTATTCATTAGCTTCATAAGTAAAAGCATCACCCTAGAAGGCATCTTTTGATAAATTGTGAAGCAAGAAATGCAGAGAGGAAAGAATAGAACAATATATTGGAATGTATTAAGAAGAGTACAAAAATGAAGTTCTGAGAAGATACAATGTAAAGGGAAATAGCTGAGCTAAATAGGCTCAAGCAAGACAAAAATAGAAAGTACAGCTGTCCAGTACAGATGGCAATGTACAGTCAAACTGTTGAGGTTACAATATGTTTAATACTCCCTCTTAAACTCAACAGTTACAATCATCAACACTGATTATGCCTAAGTGTTGTCTCTGAAAATCAAAAACTGGCTTTCCTAGTGGCTTTGTAAAGATATCAGCAAGCTGATCTCATGTACCACAGAATTGTAGTGCAATGTCACCATTATTGACTAGCTCGCATATGAAATGAAAACGAGTGTCAATGTGTTTTCTCTTCTTGTGAAACACATGATTTTTCGATAGAGCAATTGCTGAAGTATTGTCACAGAAAATAGGAGTTGGATCCTTTTCTGTATGTGACATATCTTTTAATATTCTTCTCAGCCACACAGCTTGACAGGAAGCTGAGGTAGCAGCGAAATACTCTGCCTTTGTAGAAGATATTGAAACAATTGGCTACTTCTTAGATGCCCATGAGATGAGGTTTGTGCCCAGGTGAAAAACATGTCCAGATGTGCTTTTCCTGTCATCTAGGCTGCCTGCAAAATCACTATCTATGTAACTAGAAAGTCGATTACTATCAGATTTAGTGTACCATAAACCGAAATTGAGTGTTCTTGCAACATATCTCAAAATTCGTTTTGCCATTTTCCAATGAGAATCTTTGGGTGATTCCATGAATCTAGAAACAAGGCCAGCTGCATACATAATGTCAGGCCTAGTTGCTGTAAGATACAAAAAAATTCCTACTAAGCTTTTGTACAGGGTAGAGTCCACTGTAGGACCTTCTTCGTTCTTGCTCAATGTTGTGCCTAGTGGTATGGGGGTTTCTGCTAGATTGCATCCTTCCATACAAAATCTTTTGATGATGTCTGCTGCATACTTTTGATGACAGACAAAAATGCCTTTGGTTGATTGATCAACCTCAATTCATAAAAAATATTTCATTATGCCAAGATCTGTCATCTCAAACTCAGATTGCATGGCATGTTTAAAATCTGTTAACTCAAGATTTTCTGTATAGATCATGTCATCAACATATAAACATACAATCAAAATTTTACTGTGTTGATCTGTTTTGGTGTAAAGAGTTGGCTCATTTTGTCTTCTACTGAAACCACTTTTGATCAGATAAGTGTCAATTCTATTGTACCAAGCTCTTGGAGCTTGTTTTAAGCCATACAAGGCTTTTTTCAACCGATATACTTTGGCTGGGTGCTCTTGGACTTCAAATCCAGGTGGCTGATCGACATAAACTTCTTCT
>JASDQU010338225.1:0-12537 GCA_032191745.1 Picea mariana
TTTCTTAGGGTCCCTTTTGTTTCTTATCGAGAGGCCTTTTATTGCCTTCTCAGGGATCCCTGGGCGAAGCATCTCTAGGTTTTATTTTCTTATGGCTTTTATCTTTTACCAGCTGCTTTTACCCCTTGGGCCTTTAGCCCCTTCTTCCCACAGGACAAAGTGTAACCCTCAAAAGGTCATTCTAATGGCCGGACTAAGGGAATGGGATGGATGAATGGAAGATAAGATATAAAATGATAGAATGGTGGGAGCGGACGATGGCTCTGCAAATCCCCCCTAGTGGCTAACCAAAACCCATGAATACAAGCTTGCTAGGTCACCCCGTTAATCCCCCCAACAATGATCAAGTGGATTAGTGTAAGATCCAAGCAATCATCAGAAATGTAAGGAGCCTGATGCATATATAAGAAGGTTATAACGATCAAACATGACACATACCATGATACCTTGGACCAATTACCTCATGGAGCAAGAGCCTTCTCTGATGCAAGTCCAAGCCGATGGTGATGGAAGATGTTGTTGCTGACAGGGAAAGTCTGGCAAGGAAGAAGAAAGATGGGCCCTCCAGGGCCATGCTCAAGTCAATTATGCTCTCGGTACTTCATGTCTAGGACCTGTGGGCCTCAAGACATGATCTCCTAGTTATCCCTAGAAAACGGGGATAACATAGCCTAGATCTAAACTTGTTTTTAAATCTACTGTATTTCAATATATTTATGTTATGAGTTTTTATTTAGATCTTTTATGCTCCTGCTAATCTATCTAATAGGAAATTTTTAAAGAAAGTATTTTTTTTTGTTTTCTTCCCTAATTCTAACATGGTATCAGAGCTTAGGGCGTGAAACGAGCTTAAGAAGTGTGCAGACATGAGCCTGCGTAGATCCATTTTATTAGGGTTATTTTGCAGATCAGCAGAATCTCTTTTAAGATCACAGCATGGCCTCCTCTTCAATTAAAGTTGAAGACAGACTTATAGGGGCCTCCAACTTCAATGCTTGGAAATTCAGAATAGTTAACATTCTTGAAGAGAATGATCTAGAAGAGTTGATCACTAGGGTAATTGAAGAACCCACTTCAAACACAGCCAGGGCAGCATACAAAAGGAAACAAACCAAGGCTAAAAGAATCATTTTTTATTCTATTAAGAACAGCATGATGCCCATCATTAGTCATCTAAGGACTGTCAAAGATTGTTTTGATGCTTTGGCAAACCTCTATGAAAAGAAGGCACCAACTCAGAAAAGAATATTGAAAAAACAACTACGTACTTTGAGGATGGGGAAAGATGAATCAATTGCTACCTTCTTCTCCAAGATTGCTTAAACGAGAGATCAACTTATAAAAATAGGAGTTGTTGTGGATGATGATGACCTTGTGCAAACTGTAGTTGATGGACTCCCGGAGTCATGGGGAGTTTTTCTCTCATCAATCAATGGAAGAGAATCCTAGCCTAACTTTGAAAGATTATGGCATGACTGCTTAGAAGAAGAAGGAAAACTCAACAGCAGAAATGATCACTCAATTCTAAAAGATCATGCCCTTGCAGCAAAATCCAAGAAATGGAAGAAGATCCCTAAATCTAAAGGCAAAGGTAAGAAACCTCAAGGTAAGTTATCTCATCTTAATCCTCATTTATCTAAAGTAAAATGTTTTAACTGCAATAAGCTAGGACATTATGCAAGAGATTGCAGGAACCCTCCCTCTCAACAGAAAAGAAAAGGAAGGTTCCAAGCCTCAGTGGCCACTGAAGAGGCTAAACCTCGAAAGGAACCTCAAAGAAGACAAACCAGGGCAGCCACCAAAGAGCAAGAACAACATCAAGAATATTATCTCATCTCAGCTCTTTCTGGCACCATAACCAAGTCGGAGGAGATTTGGTTAATAGATCGCAGTGCTTCCAAACACATGGCAGGCTTCAAACAAAACCTTGCAAACTATCGGGACAAAAAATTCAATGTAAAGGTGGAATTGGGTGATGATGGTACTTATGACATAAAAGGTTTTGGATCTGCTTCTTTTCAAATTCAATCAGGTAATATCTTTCATATTGATGAAATTCTTTATGTTCCTGGTTTAAAGAAAAATCTAATCTCAGTTGCAGTGTTAGAAAGCAAAGGTTACTCAATAGCCTTCACCAAAGGGAAGGCCCTCATGTGGTCCTAAAATGAAGATATGAGCATTGCTATGACTATTGGAACTCGTGAGAGTGGACTTTATAAAATTTCAGGTCAGGTTGTTCAAGCACTAGCTCACGAGATGGTAAATCCCTATGAGCTTTGGCACAGAAGATTTGGACATCTCAACTACAACGCACTCCAGGTTTGCAAAAGATGGTGACAGGTATGCCAGTATTTTCTTTTGAGCATGATAGTGTTTGTAGAGGTTGTGCACTCGGTAAGAATACAAAGAAACCCTATCCTCACAGCGATAGAAAATCTAATAGCATTCTAGATCTAATTCATTCTGATCTTTGTGGGCCCATGACTGCTCCATCTATGAATGGTTGTATTTACTATATCATTTTTATTGATGATTGTTCTCGTAAAACTTGGATTTATTTTTTAAAGGCTGTTATCCCCCACTTTCAGGGATAACTAGGAGATTATGTCTCGAGGCCCACAGGTCTTAGACATGGAGTACCGAGAGCCAGATCGACTTGAGCATGGCCCTGGAGGGCCCATCTTTTCTCCCTTTCAGCGACTTCACCTTGTCAGCAGTAGCAACAGCATCCATCACCTTCGGCTAGAGCCTGCATCAAAGATGGTTCTTGCTCCATGAGGTAATGAGTCCGAGTATCATGGTATGCGTCACTCTGATCCTCAAAACCTTTGAATATGTGCATTTCATTCCTTTGTTTCTAACAGATGCTTGGATCTTCTGCTTGTCCACTTGACCATGTCTGGGGGGAATGACAGGATGCCCTAGCAAGCCTGTGTCCATAGGTTTTGAGTTGCCACTGGGGGGATTTCTGAAGAGCCATCACCCGTTCCCGTCACACATACCACTTTCCATCTTGTTTCCCACACACCCATCCCGTTACCTTGGTCTGGGCAAAGGGTTGATCATTTAAGGGTTGTACATTACCTTGTGGGAAGAATTGGCTAAAGGCCTAAGGGGTAAAAGTAGGTGACAATAAAAGCCTAAGAATAAAACCTCGAGATGCTTCGCCCAGGGATCCCTGAAAAAGCAATAAAGGCTTCTCAACAAGAAACAAAGGGACCCGTAGAAAAATAAATCAAGACCTAGTTGAAGGATGGGGGGTCTCATCACGAGCCAACTCATTACATCCATGGGTGCCTAACGGTATGACACTACCAGCATCTGGTTACCACGCTAGGGTAGTGGCTCTTGGTTGCATGGCCAAGAGAAAGGGGGTTTCATCACGAGCCAGCTTTCTCATTTCCGTGAAAGTACCTGTGGGTAACATTGACACCTCTGGTCACCAAGCCAGGGAAGTGTCCCTTGACTAGCTTCATGAGAGAAAAAGGAATAAAAAGATAAAAAACAATAAGACAAGACCTGGTTAGAGGATAGGAGGTCTCATCACGAGCCGACCTATTAGGTCCATGAGCATCTAGCGGTATGACACTACCAACCCTAGTGGAAAAACTCGACAACGGCAAAAACTCGGCAAGGGTCCTGAAAACGTCGCCTCGGAAAAAATCGGTGAAAAAATCGGAAAAACTCGACAAACATTAAAAAATACATAATTTATTCATTTTTTTTCAAAATTTTAAACATTTTTCAATATATAAAGCAGCAACAACATCATATAAACAGATAGGCACATAAATATGGAGAAAGAACCGATATATATTATATAGTGGATGCCAAACAAAAACCGATACATCAAAGTCATTACTGAAAGTTTGAAATCAATACAAAATGACATCAATGATCACATATATAAATGTATATGTCCCAAAACCCACTACCCTGCCTTTGCACACCTCAAAAAAGCTTGATGGCCTCCACAAACTTCCTCCCTTGCTGCTCCACAAAGAAAAAAAACAGAATGAGAAAAAAAAAAACGAATCGGGCTCTTTATCCCGCAGCTTGGGCAACTGTGGCGCTTTTTTCCGATTTTTTTCGATTTTTGCCACTTTTTCCCGATTTTTTCAAAAAAACACGTTTTTTTCTCTAACCAAAAAATCACGATTTTTTTTTTTTAAAAAATCGACAAGCCCCAAAAATCCCGCTTTTTCCGATTTTTGCCGATTAATCGGCGATTTCTTCTACTAGGCTACCAGCATCTGGTCACCACGTCAGGGTAGTGGCTCTTGGTGGCATAGCCAAGAGAAAGGAGGTCTCATCACGAGCCAGCCTTCTCATTTCCGTGAAATGTTTGTGGCTAACATTGCCACCACTGGTCACCAAGCCAGGGCAATGTCCTTTGATTGGCATCTTGGAAAAAATGAAGATTAAAAGGCATGAATGGGCTTGGAAATATTTGCATCCATGACAGGTTCAGCTCACCCTCCACCGAGGCACCCACTGGTAAGCCATCCCTGCTATCACTGCACCTTTTGCCCAAGCATCCCCATCCAACTCACCCACATGCATGACTTGGATTTAAAATTTTCCAGAAACATCCCTCTACCAGTAGACACTAGCCCAATAGGAGGTCATGTCACTTTCCCCAAACTTGTATTGCAAACTTGTATAATCTCTTTGAGCACTAGACTGGGGTAAAGGGTTTTTATGCACATGTTTAATAAATATTGATGATTAGATGTGATTGACATTACTATGATCCCTGTCACTTATGAGCCCATGGAGGGCGTAGCTGTTGATGTGCAGGATCATGCCCGACGGACAAGTACCAATGGACAGGTACACATGGTGAGATGATCCGTTCGAACCTCCATGGGGCTGAAGAGCCCACCCAATGGATGTCGAGACCCCAACAGGGGGCAAAGACAGAGCAGAGCGTTTGTACCAGGGAAGAGCAGAAGAATCCACCAGAGGCAGTTGAGCAAACATGTGCCTAGGGGGGTTGAGCCCTCTCCACAGGAACGTTGGCCTTGGAAGGCCAAGGACATCTCCCAGGAAGCCCATGACATCACCCAGCAATATGGACGTCTTGGGAGGCAGATATGACAGTATTGGAACGTGTGGCAGCTTGGAGAAGCTCAAGGAGGGCTAACGTTTTGCTCCAGGAGGCTACATTTGCCCTGGAAGTGGCTAATGTCACCCTAGAAAGGGGATGACGTCTCTCTATTGATTGATTAGGGTTTAATTTTCAAACATTTAATCTAAAACAGTATGATTTTAGTATTTTGGCCTTGTAGGCCTTTTTATGACCAAAAAAGTAAATTTAGGTCATTGTATTGTATAAATTGAGGGTTTTTACCTTCATTTTTTCATCATCTCTCACTCACTCATTAGTGAGGTCTGAAATTTGCACCATTTTTGGGGTGATTGGCTGAAATTGTGAGGCGCACTTGTTGAAGGAAGACTTTTTCTTAGCATTTTGGCATTTCTCTTGGTGGAAGGTATTACAACTAGGGTTTTGCTATGTGATTTCTTGGTTAAATGTAAGTGAATTTATGCAAAACTTCTTGA
The DNA here is from genome assembly GCA_032191745.1 of Picea mariana. Classification (NCBI taxonomy): domain Eukaryota; kingdom Viridiplantae; phylum Streptophyta; class Pinopsida; order Pinales; family Pinaceae; genus Picea; species Picea mariana. Next base: position 5,566 of record JASDQU010338225.1, read on the forward strand.
TTGAATGGTTGCAGTTTTGTTTTCTTGCATTTATTATTATAAATTGCTGAATCAAACCCTAGGTGACAAGCACACATTGAAGGTCCTTGTCTCATGTCCCTACCAAGGTTTTAAGCCATTTCATTTTCTGAAGTGAGATAGAGCCTTGCCTTAGCAACACTCTATTCTTTCTTTCTAGCCTTTTGATTTGTTGAAGAGGATAGAGCCTTGACATAGCAACACTCCATCCATCTTCTTCCTGCTAGCCGTTTTTCTTATTTGTTGAGCTAAGAAGGAGAAAACGCACCAAGGCCTAGTTCCCCTACACCTTAGTGAGCCGATTTTCCCTAGGGTTTGCCTAGTAAAGCCTTGATTTAGCAACACGTTGCTTGCAAACCTTCTTGTCTTACCTCTTATCAACCATTATTCAAGCTAGTCGTTGCCATTAAGCTAAGGAAGGAGGAGAGAGCACGGAGGCCTAGGTTTACTACACCAAAGTGAGCCTCTCTCCCCTAGAGTTTCAACCTTGAGGCCTTTCATAGCAACACCTCAAGGTTTAACTCTCTTGTCCTTAGTTTTACCACCTTCACTCGATCCTTCAGCTTTTGTGTCCTCCTTTTGACACCATATACCCTAGGAATGCACTGATCTAAGACCACATGTGTTAAGTAACTTGATCCTACAAACTTCCAATACTTTTGAACAAAACCTAACCATACTAACCCTAGCCTAGACTAATTCTACTAACCCTAGTGCTGTCGTCATCCTTTTTTTTCTGCCATAAACACCTATGTGCAGCATCTATTTGTCTTTAAGCAATTGGATGATTAGCTAAAGTGTTGCTTCAAGTATTGTTACATTAATGATTAATTGCCATTGTTTATTGTGAAGTTCCTTTAGCGTTCATTGAGAAGTAATATATATATTGTAATCATTGCTATCTTGTAGACATTGATTTACTTCATCAGTTATTGCCCAATTGCTTATTATCAGAAAGGTCATTGATTATATGAAGTACTAACTAGCAAGCAAGCTTGCACATATAGTTTTATTGTTGTTTTGTTCTCGGGCAGGGATACTTCTTGGTTATTACTTTCGGTTATCTTTATTGGCTATAAGCCAGACTTTTTGATCAGGTGGTGACCTGTGAGGGGGAAATTATCTTTTATCTCTTAAGCCTTTTGCCTTCTCAAAACCCCAGGTCACTAGGGACGTCTCCCCTGGGCCTTGCTTTACCTCCCTAAATAGAAAGAACCTTCCCATCGAGGTGACAGTGGGTGGGATTGGTTCAGTTATGCCAGTTTGACCTCTTTTCATCCGTCTTTTATCCTAACTACAAACTGTGCGATAACAAAGACTAAAGATGAATCTTTCAGCAGATTTCAAGATTCCAAGAATCTTGTTGAAAATCAAACAGGCAGACACATCTGAGTTTTCAGAACAGACAATGGTAAAGAATTTGACTCCTTCAAATATGATGAACTCTGTCGAGCTTATGGAATTAAGAGGGAGTTGATTCTAACGTATAACCCCCAACAAAATGGGGTAGCCGAAAGAAAGAACAGAACTATCTGTGAAGCAACCAGGGCCATGATGTATGACCAGAACTTACCGTTATCTCTTTGGGTTGAAGCTGCCAGTACTGCAGTCTACATTCAGAACAAATGTTCACACAAAGCCCTTGAAGCGAAAACTCCAGAAGAAGTTTTCACCGGAATGAAGTCTTCAATTGATCACTTGAGAATCTTTGGTAGTCCAGTTTATATTCACATTCCAAAGAAAAAGAGAACTAAGCTAGAGCCCTCCTGAAAGAAAGGAACTTTTGTGGGATACAGTGAAACCTCAAAGGCTTACAGAATTTACATCCTAGGTCAAAAGTTCATCGAAGTAAGCAGAGACGTGACTTTTCATGAAGAAGCAGTTTTTCGTCGAGCTAGAGAACCTCCATGTGATTCAAGGGAGCAGGAAGCTCCACCACTTGATTCTTCAAATTCTCCTCTTCCAGATGAGCAGAGGGAGGAAACCTTAGAACTTCCAGTGGATCCCTCAAGGGATTCTATTGAGTTTCCAATGGAGATACCTCCTATTAAAAGGAAACCAGCCTGGTGTCGGGAAATACTAAAAGAAGCAGAAAAGCATTCAGCTCCTAAGGGCACCTTCAGAGAAACCAAGAAACCAGATAAGTACTCCGATCTCATAGCTAAGTTGAATATTGTGATTGATTGAGAACCCTCCACATTTGTAGAAGCCTCCAAACATCAAGTGTGGAAAGATGCTATGATAGAAGAATATGATTCAATGCTAAAGAATGATGTATGGGCAGTAGTTCCTAGACCTCGTGGAAAATCAGTGGTAACTTCCAAATGGCTTTATAAGATAAAGCATGCAGCAGATGGCAGTGTTGAAAAATAGAAGGCTAGATTCGTAGCTCGTGGTTTCTCTCAGAAAGAAGGAATTGACTATGACGAGATCTTTGCTCCAGTTGCCAGATATACTTCCATCAGGATTATTATCTCTCTTGCAGCAGTTTTTGGTTGGAAACTTCACCAGATGGACGTTAAGACTACTTTTATTAACAGTGAAGTTGAGCAAGAAGTATATATCGAACAGCTTGAAGATTTTGTGATCCATGAGAAAGAATCTCATGTGTGCAAACTCAAGAAAGCCCTGTACGAGTTGAAACAAGCTCCGAGAGCTTGCTATGGTAGAATAGACAGCTTTCTACAAAGTCTTGGATTCACCAAGAGCATAGCAGATCCCAATATTTATATAAAGATTGTACAAAATCATCCAGTTATCTTTGTCTTATACGTGGATGATTTGTTCCTCACTGGAGAGGAAAACTTGATAGCTCAGAATAAGAGGGAGCTTTCCACGGAGTTTGAAATGAAAGACTTGGGGCTCATGCATTATTTTTTAGGCTTGGAGGTGTGGCAGAAACCAGGTGAGATCTTTCTCTCACAGAGCAAATATGCAGTTGATGTGCCCCGCAAATTTGGCATGGCGGACTATAAGTCCATGACCACTCCAATGATCTCTAACCTAAAGAAACTACAAGATCAAGTTACAGGTTCAGATCCAGAAGACCCCACCTTATATCGGCAGATCATTGGGTCATTGATGTACCTTGTACATACTAGACCGGACATTTGTTATGCGGTGAATGCCCTCAGTCAGTTCATGTGTGAACCGAAGCATATACATTTGGTTGCTATTAAGCATATTCTGAGATATGTTCGAGGGACTATAGCTTATGGTCTCAGATACACTTACAGTGGAGGTGTAATGCTTCATGGATTTACAGATTCAGATGGGATGGGCAGTACAGTGGACCAGAAAAGCACTTCCAGATATTGCTTCAGTTTGGGTTCAGCAATGATTTCCTGGTCCAGTAGGAAACAGGGCTCCATAGCCTAGAGCACTGCAGAAGCAGAATACATTGTTGCAAGTGTTGCTAGCAGAGAAGCAGTGTGGCTTAGGAAGCTACTTTCAGACGTGTTCAGGGCAGAGCTAGAACCCACAGTCATTCACTGTGACAACCAGAGTTGTATAAAGCTCACCGAGAATCTGGTGTTTCACAACAAGTCGAAACACATTGAGATGAGATATCACTATGTCCGAGACATGGTGTAGAAGAACGTTCTCAATATTCAGTATGTTCCAATGGCAGAACAGACGGCAGATATTTTGACCAAGCCACTGTCCCTGACAAAGTTTGTGTACTTTCGTGACAAGCTTGGTGTTGCTGAGAATGCCTCTCTTGATGAGAGGGAGTGTTGAATTTAATGCAACTGCAAGAGCCATTCTCCCAGGAGGATGGCATAAGACCCTAATTGTGAACTAGGGCCCCCAATACACTCCTAGGGTTCTTGGTTTGGGACCAAGCAGTTAGAGCCATGGCAAAGACCCTTGTGAGGAACCCCAGTAGATGACTGGGGTTCTTGGTCTCGGACCAAGCAATATAAGTCCCTAGATATGTCTAGGGACCTTAGATGTGCTCTAGGGTACCCATGCCTAAAGCATGGGTTGATCCTTGGTCTTGTACCTTGGTGGCTAAGACCCCAGATGTATTATGGGGCAACCTGGTCTTTGATTAGGGAGATCTTGGTGTAATGCCAAGATATGTTGGTGTGTGATCCTCTTCCTCTCTCCTAGGATGGTCCACAGGACCTAGGAGAGATTATGAAGATGAGCATGACCACATGAGGGATGTATCCCATATGCAGCGATGATAAAGTTAATTGATCACCTTGAGAAATATATGGACATGTGTTGCCACTAAGAAAACCTCTCCTAAACCCCTTACCTGTTTGAGTTTGAGTTTGATTGGGGTTTGTATTTTTGTTTAGGGCTTAATAAGAAAAATATTAATTAATGTTTAATTATAACATATTAAATTAATATTTATATTAATTAAATATGTTATTTTTAATTATATTTTTATTAGCCTGGCCCTAGCCTAAAAGTATAAATATAAACCCTTCCCCCTTCACTTTCACAGACACTCACTCTTTCCTTTCTTTTCAAAGTGTGGCGGATTGCTCTATGTGTGGTGCGGCCCCCCTTTGCAACAGTGACAGTCCAACCTCCTTGTGACAATTCGACCTCCTTTGACAGTCCAAATTTCGGCCCCCTTCTTTGTTGTTGTTGAGTTCTTATGCTGCTGCCTGAAGCCTTGATTGAGGGTTGTTGAGTGTTTTCACTCATTTCCTCCAAAGCTGGAGTGTGTACTGATGGTTAGGCCTTAGGTTGGAAAATCTAAGTTTAGTGTCTAATGTATTTCCATAATAGCCATCAATATTGAGTCATATGGAAACTGCGCCAAGTCCGCCTTAGGTTTGTTTTAATATTTTGAGTCAATTAAAAATTTCCTTGAAAACAAGATTTTTCAATTGTATTTTATGTTGATTTTTCAATAAGCTAGGCTCAAGCATGAAGTTCATTCCAATTTTAGCATTTTACTTGAACCATAGACATTTGCAATTTCACCATTAATAATTTGTTGCAGCAACCAAGATCACAAGAAGAAAACACCATGCACAAGTACACAAGAAGTATCTTGGGACACCCTTCTCAACAAGGGAAGAAAACCCAGCCAATCCTTTGCTATATTCTTCAAGAGAAAGACCTCTCACACCATAAACCTAGCACACAAAAGGGTGCTCACGAACCCTAGAAGACTAGCACCCAAGAGAGGTGCGCACTTTTCCCAAGAACATGTACTTGCTGAAATTTCCAAACTTACACTTGTGTTATGTTTCCTCAATGGGGAATTTACCTTTATTTATATTAGATTGAGCCTATCAACAGTAGTGTTTATTGGCACAACAGGGTCGACCTCAATGACTCACAATATAATTAATAATTACCATATTAATTATCTTTTACATTAATTGTCTTTCACTTTATGGCGGGGTCGACCTGTACTCTTTACATCACAAGTAGGGTTATAGGTAAGTCTGACTCTTGTACAATATAGCAAGGGATCTCATACACCCACTAGTGCTCAGCCACTAGGGGCACATCCCTCTGTGCTCAGCCACAGGGATGTCCACATCTCTATCTCACTGTGCCTCACAGGAGAATCACACTCACTAGTGCTCAGCCACTAGGATCACATTCACCTGTGCTCAGCCACAGGCACGTTCAACTCAACAGATCTCTTTCTCACTGCGTTTCACAGGAGAATCATCTGGAGTATCACATCATCTCAACTCTCTGCACAGAGGAGACCAATACATCGTTTCATCTCCGTCTCAAAGAGAACGACACACCCAACTCATGGGCTTCCCCACACAAGGGCACACAACATTCCATCTTTGTCTCAGAGAGGAACCACACACCTAGCTCATGGGCTTTACCACACAGGGGTGCACAACATTCCATCTCCGTCTCAGAGAGAAACCACACACCCAGCTCATGGCCACACCCAGCTCATGGCCACACCCAACTCATAGGCTTCCTCACCCCACACTAGGGCACACAACGTTCCATCTTCGTCTCAGAGAGGAACAACACACCCATCTCATGGACTCTCTCACAGGCCGACTCACTCAGTCTGTGTCCTGGAGGATGTCTCACCCAACTGTAACCATCAACACTCCCTCTCAGCTAGGGAGGCATTCTTCATTAGGCCAAGTCTCTCACGGAAGTACTCGAACTTCGTCTTGGCAAGCGGTTTGGTGAAGTTCTTCATCTTAGTAGCTACAGCCCTAACACCTAGTACCAGTTATCACCCTCAGACGGATGGCCAAACAGAGATAGTCAACAAATGGGTTGAAGGCTACCTCAGGAATTATGTGGCAGAGCAGCAAAAAGCATGGGTTAAATGGCTTCACTTGGGGGAATATTGTTACAACACCACTCATCATATGTCCATTGGTACGCCACCATTTAGGACCTTATACAGCTATGACCCTCTCTCATTTGTAAAGATTGCCTTTGGTGACAGCAGGGCTCCCATGGTTCAAGACTGGATTCAACAAAGTCAAGACATACTCAGGGAATTGAAGGACCACCTACAAAGGGCACAGAATCAACAAAATCTACAGGCAAACAAACACAGGGTTGAGCGCACCTTTGAGATCGGTGACTTGGTTTATTTGAGGCTTCAACCGTATAGGTGGGCATGAATTAAGAGAACTGGCGCAGAGAAGCTCCAACCTCGTTTCTTCAGTCCATACAAAGTCAACAGGAGGGTAGGGGTTGTGGCATATGAGTTGGATCTACCACAGAGCAGCAAAATACACAATGTCTTTCATGTTTCGTGTTTGAAGAGGGCCATCGACAAGCATATCACTCCTATCGAGCAACTGCCACCTATGGATGAAGAAGGACAGTGGGTACTGATACCAGAGCAGACACTTGAAATCAAGGAGAAAAAGTCGAGAAAAAGAAGCATCAAAGAGTATCTGGTTAAGTGGAAGAACCTACCCATAGAGGATGCCACTTGGGAAGGGGAACAGTTGATCCAGGAGACAGGTCCAAAATTGC
>JASDQU010338227.1:964-11498 GCA_032191745.1 Picea mariana
CGGGGATCTGAAAAGTTAATTGGCATGTTAGGGTCTTGAATCTCTGGTCGAACTCCCAAACAGGTTATGCTACCCTTTGTTTAATCTCTTTTAGTTATGTAATACATTATGACTCTGACTTAGGTTTATTAAACTCTATAATTAGTGCATTCTTGATCTCATTCATGGGATTAGGTTGTGCCAGTCCTTGGACAAGTTTCATGTACCAGTTCAGTGTGCGGTCCCTTAGCCTTGTGTTGAACTGGGTTCTCTTGATGGCTTCATCGGTGATACTTTTAATATTCCATATGGCTTCACATAGAAACCAATGTTGATTTGGATCTTTAGATCCATCTCCTCGAAAGATAGGGAGTCTCATTTCATCTTCCATAGAGCTAACTAGGCTTCTTGTTTGAGTATATGTTGAGCTACTAGTAACAGTATTCTGAAGATTCTAGTGGTTCTGACTATTCCGAATGCTAAGTACTGCTGGTACAACAAGAGGATTAATGTTACTTACTTCAGTAGTCTGCGTAGTTCCTGAGTTTTCTGGCTCTCTTTGGTGAATTTATTCATCTTCCCCTTCTTCTATTTTGGTGGGCTCTGGATGCTCTTCATCGGTTAGATCTACCTCTTCTTCATTGTAGAAACCCTCTTCTCCGTAGTTTTTCTTAAACAAGTTCTCAAGGTGAACCCCTCAGAAGACCTTTCCACTACGCGTATGTCCTACCTCTATGTTGTTGTCATTGTCCAAGATTTTGAACATTAGCCTTTTCTAGTTTGACCAATCTAGTGTATCTTCAAGATGTGGTTCTCATGCAAGAGAATCTTGATTCTTAGCTTTAGAAAGTGAAAACAATTTCCTATGGGTCCTTTGAAAAAGTATCTCTCGACTTGGCTATACGATTTTGTTTTGTCAACAGCCAACTCGGTGATATACCCTCCAATGGTACTATCAAACCAATGATCTACTGCTTTGATACAGCGTTGTCAATTCTCTTGACCTTCTGGTTCAGCATTGTTGTCCAAACCACGGGAGTTCTAGATCTGATCTCAAATTGTGTGTCAGCTAACCTAGCCAACCACTCATGTATCTCCTAATGGATTCCTCCAAAGAAGATTTTGTGAATGTCAGTGAAGATGTATCTTTGTAGCCAATCTTCAGTACTCAGTTTAGGGTTCTTGTTCTGGGCTTCAGTGAAGTCCTTCTCTTGATCCTCTATCCACTTTTGAATCTTTGTCTTCGATGGGAACCACCTTGACATTCCCTTAAAAAGATTTTGGTCCTGGCAACAGAACCATTTGTTGGCACAGGGGGAAACCCAGGGTTCACTCCAAGATCACACCAACAAGCCCTAGCTACTAGCCCTTTCAGAAACACCTACAAGGAAGATGCAATCTCACCTGAAGCAGCTATGAGGGGGTTGCAGGACAGAGATGTCTACAACTAGGGGAATATCAAGTGGATCTTATATAACAACAATCACAGTATTCATATATCACTTATCAATGAGATCTACTCTACACAGCTATAGATCTCAATCTAACACAGTAATTCAAATAACAGTATAATAATGATAGAGATTAAAGAATCAATCACCCACACAACACAAAATATACGTGGTTCACCCTCTCTCTAGGGCTACATCCACAGAATTGTGTTTATGATATATTAAGATAAAGCTTACAGTTCAGATCTGCACTCTTGGCCAGTAGATCCTCTCTCTTCTCTCTCTTTCTCTCCCCCTTCCTGCACACCCAGCTGCAGGATCTGATCTTCACACCCAGTTGAAGATCTTACAATACCAGAAGGCTCTCACCCTTAGCACTTCTCTCCCCTAATACAATGACCTCTCACCACAACAATAGAGCTAAATCAATAACAATATCATTATCCCCTGACCCAGGTCCTCTTAACCTTTATTTGTACATTTACAATACCTCCCCAATGGCCTTAGGCTAAAACCTAGGTGTCAAAACCCTAATTACCAAAACCCTAGGTGTCTAAAACCCTAATTACCAAAACCCTAGGTCAACTTGATCCACTTTTTTCGGACTTCACCAGCCTGTCTTTCCTTCCTTCTTGTGAGGTGCTCCAAAGCATCCAATGGTGGCTTTTTCCACTTCCTGAGTCGTCCTCGGTCCATCTTCCTTGTTTATCTGTAATCCTCGATCTCCTCATCCAACGGCTTTCTTTTCCACACTTCGGTCCATCTTTTCTTCTTTTTTTCTCACTTCAACCTAGTGACAGTCACTGTGTCTCCTGCGAAGTTTGCTTTTTACCTTTTCTTCCTTGTTCTTTGTTTCCTTTCATAACCAAGGGCCAACAAACCCATAAAATAAGAAATAAAAAATGCAACCTGTTGATGATAAGGATAAGCGCAAATCCCAATACCCTTGCCTTATCTATGGTGATGATCACTACACGAAAGATTTTCCAAGATGGGTCGAGGTTACTAAGTTCCTTTAAGGGACCATGAAACCTCCCACACCTGTTGTTTTGTCCCAACCTTTCCCTTCTCAACAACAAGCCCAATTGGTCATTCACAACCAACCCTCTCCCTCCATTACTTCCTATGTACTTATGTGTACTAGTGATTCAAAAATGAATGATGTTACACTTACCACTCGGGCCAAAGATTACTCTTCCTCAAAAGAGAAATTTGACAATATACCACTTTCATTGGTTCAACAGTCTCCCTCAACTTCACCCCCCAAAAGTCCTCTTCATCTCGAATGACCGAGTCTTGATATAGTTATTCTCCCTCCCCCAAAGGGTTTTGTTCAAAATTATGCCTTCAATCCTCATGCACATGTTGCTCAGAACTACAATATTGTAGAGGATCTGGCGCAAGAACCCTCCGCGATGTCAGCTCGCGAAGTCCTTCAAAGTTGTCCCACTCAACGGAAGGCACTGTTAAAGGCTATTGGTGGAGTTGACCCTACGGATACGAATTTGATAGTTTTTTACCTGGAATATCACATTCCACAGCTACCCCCTCAACTCGCATTTCAAATCCAAGTTGTTGTCGCAGACAAGAACATTTGTAGAACAGTTATTGATGAGGGTGCCTCAACGTGCATAATGTTGGTTTCCTATTGGAAATCCATTGGATCTCCTCCCTTAACTGAATCACACAACATGCTCAAATCCTTCAATGGATCTAGATTTAAAGCCTACGGTGTACTCCCCTCATTGCCTATTACGTTAGAAGGAAAATCGATCAATGTTGAAGTTGAGGTCTTTGATGCACCTCTCGATTACAACTTCTTACTTGGTCATAGTTGGATTGATTCCATGCATGCAGTTATGTCTACTCTTTTCCGTGTCGTACGTTTTCCACACTAGTGAAAAGTTTTTATAGTAGACCAACTGGCCTTTTTTAACTCGAATACTCGTATTAGCAACATACCCTTCATTTTAAAGACACCCCCTGGATATGAGAATGTCGGTGTGTGTCTACTAAAATATTTGAATTTGATGGGTACGTTCACCTCTCGATGTTCCACCTCCTTTGGTTTCCTCTATCAACATGATTTACACCTTCGTTCATAAAACCCCCGCGTCTTCTGACCCATGGATAGTACCTGAACTTGGTGATTAAATTCGCTATGGTGACCAGATTCCTTTAAGTCCGATTGAATCCACTTATCAATCCATTCAATCAAAAAACCCTTATACTCCCTCTCTTGGTGATTCATCTATTGATCCATTCCATGTTATTTTTCCTACGGACGAGATGTTCATGTCGGTTATGTCCATGGAAGACACTCCATGGGATAATGGGCATCATCGTTCCATCCTCTTCCTAGAGAAGCACACCTTAGAGAGTTACCAATGGATATCGACTCCGTCGACCATTGTTGTTGTTTCTTATGTTCCTGAGTCCACACACGATATGTTATATGAAGGGAACTTGAGTAACATTTCACCCACCATCCCCCTCGACATATCTATTAAACCTGGATTTGTTGAAAATGTTCACATCGGAGCTTCATGTTCCACCGATGAGGTTCTGACATATAAGTCCCTTTTTCAGGAGTTTCATGACATCTTCGCATGAATCTATGAAGAGATGTCGAGTATTGACCCTGATATTGTTGTACAGAAAATTAATACATACCCGAGCGCTAAACCCATCTGAAAAAGACTTCGCCTAGTCCACCCTCGTAAGGCAGCTGCTATCAAGCTTGAGGTCGAAAAACTTATTAAAGCTGGCTTTATTTATCCTGTGGCTTTAACTGATTGGGTATCCAATCTAGTTCCAGTTAACAAGAAACAAGGTACAATCTGTGTCTACATTGATTATAGGTATATCAACAAAGCCTGTCCTAAGGACAACTTTCCCACCCCCTTCATTGACCAGATTGTCGACGATTGCACTGGAAGTGAAATCTTCTCTTTGATGGATAGTTTCTCTGGATATAATCAAATCAACATCTTACCCGCNTATACTCCCTCTCTTGGTGATTCATCTATTGATCCATTCCATGTTATTTTTCCTACGGACGAGATGGTCATGTCGGTTATGTGCATGGAAGACACTCCATGGGATAATGGGCATCATCGTTCCATCCTCTTCCTAGAGAAGCACACCTTAGAGAGTTACCAATGGATATCGACTCCGTCGACCATTGTTGTCGTTTCTTATGTTCCTGAGTCCACACACGATATGTTATATGAAGGGAACTTGAGTAACATTTCACCCACCATCCCCCTCGACATATCTATTAAACCTAGATTTTTTGAAAATGTTCACATCGGAGCTTCATGTTCCACCGATGAGGTTCTCACATATAAGTCCCTTTTTCAGGAGTTTCATGACATCTTCGCATGAAGCTATGAAGAGATGTCGGGTATTGACCCTGATATTGTTGTACAGAAAATTAATACATACCCGAGCGCTAAACCCATCCGAAAAAGACTTTGCCTAGTCCACCCTCGTAAGGCAGCTGCTATCAAGCTTGAGGTCGAAAAACTTATTAAAGCTGGCTTTATTTATCCTGTGGCTTTAACTGATTGGGTATCCAATCTAGTTCCAGTTAACAAGAAACAAGGTACAATCTGTGTCTACATTGATTATAGGTATATCAACAAAGTCTGTCCTAAGGACAACTTTCCCACCCCCTTCATTGACCAGATTGTCGACGATTGCACTGGAAGTGAAATCTTCTCTTTGATGGATAGTTTCTCTGGATATAATCAAATCAACATCTTACCCACAGATCAACACAAAACCTCTTTCATTTTTCCTTTTGGCACCTTTGCCTACCGGAAAATACCCTTCGGTTTAAATAATGCCGGTGCGACTTTTCAACGTGCCATGTCTTATGCTTTTCATGATATCAAGCATATTGTACAGCCATATTTAGATGACCTACTGGCGCATTCCATGCATCGTAGTGACCATCCAGCACACCTCTAAGCCATTTTCCTTCATTGTCGGTTCTATTGTATACGCTTAAACCCACACAAATGTGTCTTATGTGTGGATTCTAGCATAATCCTGGGCTTTATTGTATCACATCAGGGGATCAGGGTAGATCCTTTGAAGATCAAGGCAATTCTCAATCTCCCTCCTCCTTCCTCACTTCGCCAGCTGCAAAGTTTGCAAGGGAAGGCAAACTTTTTACGTCGTTTTATCCCAAACTACATTGAGTTAACACTTGGATTTACTCGACTACTAAATAAAGGTTCTAAGTTCGTATGGGATACCACTACCAACAAATCCTTCGAAGCTTTGAAACTGATTTTAACCCGTACCCCACTACTTTTCCCACCTGATTATAGTCGAGATTATTTCCTTTATCTCACTGCTTCAGACTCTACCATCACCATGGTTCTAGTCCAAGAAGATTATTTACACAATGAACATGTCATTTATTATTTGATTCTGAGTCTCATGACTATTGAAGCCAAATACTTACATGTTGAAAAACTGGCCTTGGCAGCTGTTCAAGTTGTCCAACATTTCCGTTGCTAGATCCTATTACACAATACCACTGTGATTTCCAATTGCAACCCTATGCAGCACATTCTTACACACCAATTGCTAGGGGGGGGAAAATCCAAATAGATAGTGATTCTCCAGGAGTTTGACTTAGAGTTTGGACGTGATAATTCTAAGAAATCCTTAGTGTTTTTTGAACTGATATGTGACCTTCCCTGCACTGAGATAGAAAATGTAGCAAAGGATTATTTACCTGATGAATCCCTTTTTATGATCAGTTATGATGACCTCTAGTATGGGGATATCATTATTTATCTCCAGACTCAGACTTTACAGCCCGATTTTTCTATCACTGGTCATCGTCGTATATGTTACCAAACCCGTTAGTACATTATCCTCGGTGACACTCTTTATCACCATGGGGTTGACTCTGTTTTTTGACGATGTCTCACCTATGATGAGGTTGAGAAATCTTTGAATGACTACCATTATGGAGCATGTGGTGGTAACATGTCTGGGTTTTCTACTACCCAAAATATCTTACGAGTAGGGTAATTTTGGCCTTCTTTATTCAAAGACTATATTATTGCCATCCAAAAATGCCATGCTTTCCAAACGTACAACAATAAAATAAGATCACATCTTGCTCCTTTACACCCTATAGTTTCCATTGGACCTTTCACGAAATGGGGCATTGATTTCATGACATGTAACCCTCACTCGGTCGAGGGGCATGGATACATTATCGTAGCCATGGATTATTTCACAAAATGGGCCGAGGTGATGCCTACATTCAATAATACCGAAAAAACTGTAGCCCTATTCATATTCAATCATATCATCACACAATTCAGAATCCCACAAGCTATCATCACCGATCATGGTAGCCATTTTCAAAATTTCATGATGTCTGAGCTTATCGAAAAGTTGCGTCTTCAACATGAAAACTCAACACCCTACTATCTGCAGACCAATGGCCAAGTTGAATCAATAAACAAGGTTCTCATCACTATGCTTTGACGGATAATAGGAATTCACAAGACAAGTTGGCACACGATGTTGTTTTTGGCACTGTGGGCGTATCGGACATCCATGAAGTCCGCCATGGGATTTATGCCTTTTCAATTGGTGTATGGTATCGAAGTTGTTCTATCGATTGAATGTGAGATACCGTCGTTGAAGCTAGCTGTTGAACTTTTTCCCAACACCTCTATCAAGGAAGAACGTCTATTTTATCTTATGTGATTGGACGAAACCCGTCACGACGCCACCCTAGTTATTGAAACCCAGAAGAAACAGGTAAAATCCCAATACGATAAGCATGTCAAGCCGTGTGTTTTCTCTGAAGGTGATCTAGTTCTCCTCTATGAACAGGATCTTGATTTACTAGGGGCCAAAAAATTCGAGGCTATGTGGCGCAACCCTTATATCGTCAAACGAGTGTTGGAGAAGGGAGCTTACAAGTTAGTAGATTATGATGGAATTCCTTTGAGTGAACCCAGAAATGGGCTTTACTTGAAGAAGTATTATGCTTAGACTATATTTGCATGAGTTCTTGTATTTTTACTGTATCATAATTTTGTGTGCTACTTTTGTGTGCTTTTCATTATTTGGTTTTGACCCCCAACTGCTTACCTTGCATTGTGCTTGGTTTCCAGATGTCGGTGTCTTCACTACCCTATATTGGCTTCTTCGATGGTGCTAGCCATAGTACTCAGAACCTAGCTTTTGCTGCTTGGGAAATCTACGCACCCATGAACGAACTTATCAGTCTGCAAGGTGTTTGCCTCAACCGTGCAACCAATAATATCGTAGAATATAGCGCAATCATCGAATTGTTGACCGATGTTATTTCACTTGGGATTTCAACAACTGGTTGTACAACTTGATTCATATCTAGTAGTGCTACAGTTAAGTAACATCTATACTATATGAAGTCATACTTTTTTACGGGTATATTTACGAATTCGCCTCTTGGAACATTACTTTGATTATATTGAGTATCAACACATTCCTAGATGTCTAAATATGTTAACCGATGCATTAGCTAATTATGTGTTAGATAGACATTTGAGACATTTATAAATACAATCACACATCACATGTTGTATATAAATCAAAGTAATCCGATAGAAGCCTCATGTGTGTGTGTGTGTGTGTGTATATATATATATATATATATATAACGATAAAATTGTTTTTTACAAAAAGGTGTTTTTCGTCCAAAGATCAAAATATCAAAATATGAAGCCCGTGGCTTCTACAAAATAGCATCATAGATGTTTCTCATGGTAGCATACTACTTCTCAATATACCCTACGAATTAGTCGGTTGAGTGAACCAGACACGCCTACGATGTGGCATTGATAATGCCTCGAAATATTGTTTATCGGGATGTCTGGGATGTCTGCTGTCAAACCCTCTAGATTTTGCTCGACCGCCTCACAGTCGTCAGCATCCCATCCTGTTACTACACCTTCTTCCCCTCGTCTCTGAATGGGGCATGTACCCAGAGGTCGGTGTGGCCCTACATCTACATGGTCAAAAATTTTGATTAGTCATTGGATAGAGAGCATAAAAATAAAACATCTTATATTCTAAAAAATTCACAAAAACACCATAAAAACAAAATGTTTTTCTTACCTAGGTCCCCCCACTGAAAACCCTYAGGTAGAACCAAATTGGGGTCACCTCAAAAKTCCAAACCAGCATAGGCATAATCATCTATAATCAATATTTGAGGCCTCAACCAGTTGAAGAATGCATCGTTGTATTTGACAATGGGGTCGCTACATGTCRAGCCATGAGATCGCACCACMTTTTCATCCTCGGATCCCGTGGCACTGGTATACCCCACTCTACCTATAGGTGTAAATGAGGGACTCTTTCTAAAAGGAAATACACCAAAATAGATCCATACCTAAACTTCTTCAGGTCCCCATTCTTTCTTTTGGTTAACTGTGTCTTCATACTGCGAAGAAGACCATCGCACCAGTTGAACACATGAGGTTATGTGCATTCCACGGCATACTGAAAATAACTTTGGAGGGCCATGTGCAGAGATGCACTTCCCACCATCCGTGCAATGGTAAATAGAATGGTCCATAAATTTAAATCCCAAACACCTCTGATGGCTACCTTACCTTTGTGCCTCTCAGCCTCAGGTTTGCAGTACCGACGGATGTATTCTCTCATCGGAAAACCACCACCTCAGCCTCTTTTTAAGGTCACATGTGCTCCACGACAGGATAACCCCATCAAGAAGTAAATGTCTTCAATATCCAAGGAAATAACATGGACACCCACATGAAACACCTGCTGGTATACATCCCACATGTGGACCAGGTATTCTAGTAACCTCGGCTGGGCTCTCATAACCTGGATTTTAAAAAAATTTAACAATCTGCACTATCATAGGGCATTAACAATGCATGGATCAATCAAGGCCTTGAATTCATAATCCTCGTGTGCCTGTTCTCTCCACTCCAACATTTTGGAAATCAAATACCTGCATGGACACAAGAAAAAGGGATTAGCATCTTCGATCATTGCTTTTGAAATTCTTTTTTGGGAAAACACGTGGGTAAATTTTTGGGTTTTCGGCCGCCGCAAATGAAATATTAATACAGTGTGAGGTTTCTGTAGGTGAGCCATAGGGTGCTTGCGGAAGTCATTGATTTCCACAAGTCCCGATACTGGTCACTTGTAGCGGCCCCAGCACGTGCCTACCGGCCAAAAAACTCATCAAAAAACTACATTTTAACCAAAATAAATGAATTTCAATCCATTGAAAAAGAAGAGGATGACGAGCTTACCGTTTTGACAGACACCATTTGTTGAATGGTAGCCTTTTCTTCTTGCAATCAACAGCAAAAATATGAGGTAAAAATTCTAGACAAGTTTTGAATGAAATGCRAATGAAATAGAAATAAGAGGTTTTACCCCTATTTATTTAACTTTTTTCTTTTTCTAATAATATTTTATATTATTTTAATGCATTTTATCATAACCTAAAAGTCTAATGGTCATGTGAGTCTTTTATTTTTCGCAGGTGGAAAGACTAAAGTCTTGAACAATGCAGTATGGATGTCTTTTTAATTTTCTTTTCTATTTGTTACATATACCAATACTTTTTAGGGTTTTCAGAAAAAACCTCAAGCCTAGCCTTTGTTCGTTCTTATTCTCGAAAATCGATGAGAACGTAACCAAGTATACTTTTGTCATTTTTTCGTACTCGTCATGGAAACATGAAAAGTAGAACCCATGGAATATCCTTTAAGCTCTTTTCTCACTCCATAAAAATGAAAAGATTACCGAGCGACCTTGTCCTTTTCATGCTCATAAAAGTATTTGAAGACAACATTCGATGGGTGATATTTTATCACTTTTTCGATCTCGTCGAATTACTTTACGAAAAAGGAACTGAGATATTTCTCTTTAATGTGTTTTTCAGACTCTATAAACACGAAAAACCCTCGAGTTTTCTATCTTTGGACTCGTTAAACAGGCATTGAAAGACCCACATGGGACTGAACCACTCCTTCTGAGGGTTCGTTAAACATACTCTGAGGGACTCATTTGAAGGATGAGCTTACATCAACAAG
>JASDQU010338228.1:870-12536 GCA_032191745.1 Picea mariana
CCATAAGTAGAGAAAAGCATCTTTATGAGCAGAGTAGAGGAAGACCTGTCTTCCAAAAGGCTTAGAATGACAAGATGAAGGGTAAAAAGGAGAAAAGGAGAAAAGGTTTTAAGCCACCCTTTTTCAAAAACAATTCCCAAGCAAATCAACAAGGTAAGTCAACCTAAAATGAAACCAGGATGGTAGATTCATTTGGGAAAAGGCCAAGACAACAACCCATGAAGTGTTGGGAATGTGAGGGAGATCACTTATATAGAGACTAACCTCACAAAGGAGAAGGGATGAGGATTTTCCACAATATTTTGGAGGATGAAATAGTTGAGTACATGGGAGGAAACATGCCAAGGATTTATGCATCCTTAGAAAACAAGAAAGAAGAGTATCATTCCCCCATGATTGAAGTGGAAGGTAATATTGRCAACCARCCCATARCAATTTTAATTGATTCTGGAGTTATCCATAGTTACATAAACTCTAACATTGTTGAAATWTTTCACTTAAAAACAMTTAAGCATAAGAAATATTGGTTATTTCAGTTATCCATAGGGGCTAAGAGGAAAATCAGTGAGTTGGTTAAAGATTGTCCAATAGACATGAATGGACTCAACACAAAGGTAGATGTGAACATCGTACCATTGGTTTCATATGATTGTCTAATTGGAACTGACTGGTTGGAAAAACACCATGTTTTCCTAGATTGTTACAATAATACAATCACTTGTCTCAATGAAGAGGGGAAGCAATGCAATTCTCAAGACATTCAAAGAGCGGTAGTTATTAGAGAAATTTCAGCCATGCAGTTAAAAAGTCATTTCAGGAAGGGATGTCATATTTTTATAGCCCATATGGAAGAGGAAACCAAAGATAAAGTGGTAAGTATTGAAGACCATCCAGTCTTGTAGGATTTTGAATAGGTTTTTGGGGAAATCCCAAGACTTCCATGAAAGAGAGATATTGATTTCTCTATTGAATCTAGCACAAATCAAGCAGCTAGTGCTAGAAAAGTGGTAGCATCAGGTTCCCATAACATAAGGGATGATCATGGGAATAATAGGTAGTCAAGAAGCATGAGCATGTGTCATCAGTCTCTAAGGAAATCCACTAGGAGAGCTCATGCAATTCCAGGGATAGGGAGCAGCCCAAGTGTGTGTCATGTTAGAAGGAAGAGAAGAAGGCCTGAGTAAGAAATCTTGCACAATCAACTTAGTAAAATCAAGCCACCTACTTTCAATGGTGAGAAAATAAATGGAGAAGAGGTTAAATCATGACTGTTGAAAATAAAGAAGTATTTCTAGCTGCATGATTACCCCTCAAGGGTAGAAACTAGAATTGCAACCTACAACCTGCAAGGAAAGGAAACCATCTGGTGTGATCATCTTAAGAAACCAAACACCTTGATGATAAGAAGGTCTCATGGATGTAGTTCAAAGGATGTTTCCAAGAGAAATACTTTTCAAAACATTATTGTGAAAGGAATATGAAAGATTTATTTGAAATAAAGTTGAGAAGCATGACCATGGATGAATATGAAAATAGGTTCTTTGAATTGTTGAAGTATGTGGGATTCACAAACGATGAGAGATTCAAAATACAAAGGTTTATAAGTGGGTTACCCTCCTTCTACAGTGAAAATATACACTATTATAACCTTGGGACTTTGGAGGAGGCCATAAGGAGAGAAAAAACATATTTATGAGCCAAGCTGAGCAGAGGAAGTTCAGTCTTCCAAAAGCCTTGGAATGACAAGATTAAGGGTAAAAAGAAGAAAAGTAAAAAAGGTTTTAAGATACCCTTTTTTAGAAATAATTCCCAAGAAAATTAACAAGGGTAGTCAACTCAAAATGAACCTAGGATGGCATATTCATTTGGGAAAAGGCCAAGACAACAACCCATGAAGTGTTGGGAATGTGAGGGAGATCACTTATATAGAGACTACCCTCACAAAGGAGAAGGAATGAAGATTCTCCACAATATTCGGGAGGATGAAATAGTTGAGTACATGGGAGGAAACATGCCAATGATTTATGCATCCTTAGACAACAAGAAAGCATAGTATCATTTCCCTGTGATTGAAGTGGAAGGTAATATTGACAACCATCTCACAACAATTTTAATTGATTCTGGAGCTAGCCATAGTTACATAAACTCTAACATTGTTGAAATATTTCACTTAGAAAGAAGTAAGAATAATAAATCTTAGTTAGTTCAGTTAGCCACAGGGGCTAAGAGGAAAATCAATGAGTTGGTTAAATATTGTCAAATAGACATGAATGGACTCAACACACAAGTAAATGTGAACATCATACCATTGGTTTCATAATATTGTCTAATTAGCATGGATTGGTTGGAAAAACACCAAACTGTCCTAGAGTGTTACAACAAGACAATAACTTGTCTCCATGAATAGGGGTAACGAGCAAATGTTCCAGGAATTCGAAGAGTAGTAGTTGTTAGAGAAAGTTCAACCATGCAACTAAAAAATCGTTTCGGGAAGGGATCTTATATTTTTGCAACATATATGGAAGAGGTAGCCACCAGTATTGAATACCATCCAGTCTTGAAGGATTTTGAATATGTTTTTTGGGAAATCCCGGGATTGCCACCAAAGAGAGACATTGGATTCTCTATTGACTCTAGATCAAATCAAGAATCTAGTGCCAAACAAGTGGCATCATCAGGATCTCATAGTATAAGGGATGATCACGGGAATGAAAAAAATTCAAGAAGCATGAGTAGGCGACATCATTCTCCCAAGAAATCCACTAGGAGAGCTCATGCAAGTTCAGGGATAGGGAATAGCCCAAGTGTGTCTCCTATTAGGAGGCAGAGAAGAAGGCATGAGTCAGACATCTTGCACGACCAACTCTGGAAAATCAAGCCACCAACTTTGAATGGTGAGCATAGAAAGGGAAAAGAGGTTGAAGCATGACTATTGGAAATGAAGAAGTATTTCTAGCTACATGATTACTCCTCAAGGGTATAAACCATAATTGCAACCTACCACTTGCAAGGAAATACAACCATGTGGTGCGATCATCTTAAACAAGCCAAACACCGTGACGAGAAGAAGGTTTGATGGAGGTAGTTCAAATGATATTTCCAAGAGAAATATTTGTCAAAACATTACTATGAAAGGAAGCGTTCTTTGAACTCAAGATGGAAAGCACGACAATGGATACATATGAAAATAGGTTCTTTGAATTGATGAATTATGTGGGATTCATATATGATGAGAAGGTCAAAATTCAAAGTTTTTTTAGTGGGTTACCCTCTTTCTACAGTGACAAGATACACTATGATAACCCTCGAACTTTGGAGGAGGCCATAAGGAGAGAAAAAACTCTTTATGAGCATAGTAGAGGAAGGCCAGTCTTCCAAAAGGCTTGGAATGACAAGATGAAAGGTGAAAGAGCAAATTCAAAATGGTTTTAAGCCACCATTTTTCAAAAATAATTCCCAAGAAAATCAACAAGGGAAGTCAGTCCAAATTGAACCCAAGATGGAAAATTCATTTGGGAAAAGGCCTAGACAACAACCCATGAAGTGTTGGGAATGTGAGGGAGATCACTTATATAGAGACTACCCTCACAAAGGAGAAAGGATGAGGATTTTCCACAATATTCATGATAATGAAATAGTTGAGGTCATGGGAGGAAACATGTCAAGGATTTATACATCCATCAACAACAAGCAAGCAGAGTATCAGTCCCCTATGATTGAAGTGGAAGGTAAGATTGACAACTAGCCCATAGAAATTTTAATTAATTTTGGAGCTAGCCATAGTTACATAAAATATAATATTGTTGAAATATTTCACTTAAAAAGAAGTAAGAATAAGAAATATTGGTTAGTTCAGTTAGCCACAAGGGATAAGAGGAAAATCAACGAGTTGGTTAAAGATTATTCGATAGACATGGATGGACTGAGCACAAAGGTAGACGTGAACATCATACCATTAGTTTCATATGATTATCTAATTAGCATGGATTGGTTGGAAAAACACCATGTTGTCCTAGATTGTTACAATAATACAATCACTTGTCTTAATGAATACAAGTAGCAAGGAAATGTTTGAGGCATTCCAAGGGTGGTAGTTGTTAGATAAATTTCATCCATGCAGTTGAAAAAGAGTTTCAGGAAGGGATGTCAAATTTTTGCAGCCCATATGGAAGAGGCAGCAAGGGATAAAGTGGAAAGTGTTGAAGACCATCCAATCTTGAAGGATTTTGAATATGTTTTTGGGAAAATCCCAATATTTCCACCAAAGAGAGACATTGATTTCTCTATTGATTTGTTGCTAGGAGAAGCCCTAGTGTCCAAGACACCATACTTAATGGGCATACTAGAATAGAAAGAGTTGCAGATGCATCTTGAAGAACCATTAAAGAATGGGTATATACACCCAAGTGTGTCACCTTGCAGTGCCCCAATTATTTTTGTGAAGAAGAAAGATGGAAGATTAAGGTTTTGTATTGATTTATGATAGCTTAATAAGGTCAACATAAAGAACAAGTAACTCTTAACAAGGATCGATGATCTATTTGATCACTTGAAAGGTGAAAGAATATTTCCCAGGATTGACTTGATATCGGGCCATCATCAAGTGAGAATAAAGGAAGAAGATATTATCAAGACAACATTCTGGAAAAGATACATGGATTATGAATTTGTGGAAGTGCCTTTTGGGATATCAAATGCCCCATTTTTTTCATGTGCTTGATGAGTCGAGTGTTTAGGGAATACCTAGACACGTTTGTAATTGTGTTCCTAGATTATATACTCATCTACTCAAAACTAAAGGAGGAACATGAGAAACATTTAAGGATGGTGCTACAAGTTTTAAGAGAGAATAAATTGTATGCTGAGTTAAGTGCATATTCTATCAAAACAAGATTCATTACTTGGGTCATATTATTTCAGCAGATGGGATAGCAGTTGATCCTGAGTAGATAGAAGAAATTAGGGGATGGACAACACAAATAAATTTTATAGAGGTAATATCATTCATATGTCTTGCAGGTTATTACCGAAGATCCATAAAAGACTTTTCAAAGATTGCAAGCTTAATAACTTCTTTGCAAAAGGAGTTAAATTTGAATGGACTCTCGAATGAAAATAAATATTCTAGCAAATGAAAGGATTATTGACTAGTGCGCCAATATTGAAGAATGTAGACCCCAATGAAGATTTTTTTGTGTGCACAGATGCGTGTAATGAAGGGATCAATGGAGTCCTCACACAAAAGGATCGTGTGGTATGATATGAGTCCAGGAAATTAAAAGACATGAGAGGAATTATGATAAACATGAATTATAATTAGCATACATTATTCATGAACTAAAAATGTGGAGACACTACCTCATGGGTCAAATATTTGAGCTAAGGACAGACCATTGTGGTCTGAAATATTTGTTTGGACAACCCGCATTAAATTCTAGACAAACTAGATTTCTCAAATTCCTTAGCGAGTATGACTTTGAAATTAAGCACATCAAAGGAAAGGAGAACCGAGTGGTTGATGCAATTATAAGAAGAGTGCATGAGATGCATGCTACAACCATTAGCATATATATAACTGATATGAAATATAGAAATTTCAAAGCTGCAATTTCATATCAGCACTATTTGCAAATACAAGAAACATTACAACAAGGAAATTTGCAGCAAAAATTTAAATAATATGATCTTAAAGAGGATGGAATCCTCATGTATAGAGGAAAAGTATATGTTCCAAATTCCAGAGAGATGAAAAATACAATGATGAAGAAAATTCACAATGTGCCATATGTTGGGCACCTAGAATATTAGAAGTCAATTGCGGTTGTAAGGAGCCAATACTTTTGGCTCAGAATGAAGAAAGAAGTGAATAATTATATCACCAAGTGTCTAGGGTGTCAAAAGGTAAATGTTGAGCATAGACATCCAACGAGACTACTACAACCATTTTCCATTCCTGAGTGGAAATGGGAAGTGGTTACAATTGATTTTATTACAAAGCTACCCAAAACAACGAAGCAACACGATTCCATCATGGTAGTGGTGGATAAATTGACTAAGGTTGCACATTTTATTTCAGTGAATAATGTTGGAACATCAAGTAATGATGGTTCATCACACTTCTCCTAGAATTAGTTGTTCGATATTTGACCTACATCTAGAAATAGTAGGTCGAGTGATCAACCAGATCTCTACAACAATCAGTCAAGTAGTCGACAAGCCTGTCGGCCAGACAATCGACCAACAGATGAAGATATTCTATTGGCACAGGGTCAGGCCCATCGTTCAATGCTTAACAATGCCCCAAAAAAACCCCGAATACCGACCCTTTTGGCAACACCTACGAAGCAGGCGAGATCTCACCTGAGGTAGAAGTCAGGGGGGTTACAGGACGTAGGTGTATGTAACCAAGATGGGACACAGATCTGTGATAATAACACTTTGCAAAGTATTATGATCAAGCTAGGAAGTGGCATGCATTATTTTATTCACCTTATGAACATCGCAAAACATATCTAAGATAGATCTAGCACAGTAACAACAAATATTAAGCACTTCAACCACTTAGCACTTAGCACTCTGAATTAGATCTATCATTCTAACATAAGAAATGCATTTAAGAAACACATACATATTCATTACACATCTAATCTAAGCACTAAGAAAAACATAACAGATATAAGAATGCACAAAGTAAACTATAAGACACCAGATATACGTGGTTCACCCCAGTGTCGGGCTACGTCCACCAACCGCTTCGCCTCTTTATTATTCGTTAATCTCTTACATTTAGTTACTCCTATGCACTAAGCCACAGATTCGAGCTTCGCACCAGACAAGAGATCTACGCACTAAGCACCAAATCCTCCTTCCAAAAATAGGTCAAGGCACAGAACCAATTCTCTATCAAGAACAAAGCCTTAACACACATACATTACCTTGCACAAAGCCAATCGAACTACTTGCACTTATCTCCAAAAAATTCTACTTCTACCATACATTCTTCTTTATTTATACTTTTACAAACCCTTACAATAGGGTCAAACACGGGGAGAACCCATGGGTCGACATCCCATAAATCCATTACAAAAACACTAGAGGACCCCTTACTGAGTCCACATAGCCCACAAAATAAGTGAGATCCGCGATCTCAGCTCTGCCTGGGTGATCCATCTTCGACCATCGTGTCGAAGTCCAAAAGTGGTCCAACTCTGACCAATGTTTCCTCAAAACTTGGTCGAGGGCCAACAGGCCCCCAACACTCACCTATGACTCATCCCGAGTCACTCAGGTCTGGACAATGCTGCTTTGAAGGCATCGAGATTGACTCGGGCTGCCTCAAATTGCTTCTTCGCTTGAGCCTCTTGCTCAACGAGCTCTTGGATTGTCTCCTCTGTAACAAGCCCTTCCAGGTGTTGTTCTATTGATGCAACCAGTTGGTCCAATTGCGATCCCTATCCATTAATCTCTTCAAACATCTTACAGGCTTCATCCTGCACAGGTTGCAGCTTCTGTGTGGCTTCCATTACCTTTCCCTAGAGGGTAGTGATCTATTTTTGTACTACACATTGCTCCTGGGATCTTTTCATTCTTTCTACCGCAATGAGCAGATTCATATGTGTCTGCACAAAAAATGTTTGTTGCTACGCCTCTTGTGACTGTGCTTCTATATTTCTTATCTCTGGATCCTCGGCAAGGCATTCATATGTCTGTGAAATTATATCAATTAGTTGTTTGCACTCTAAGGCAAGAGCTCTTATCCTTACTACTGTGTTCTTAGCAGTTTCCTCCCTCTGGTCATGCACCTCCTGCGGAGTGCTCGGTATTACTTGGGCCTCCAATTCTGTTATCCTGGCTTGAAGCTGTTGGAGGGTCTCAGTGAGCTTCACTACTTGAGCCTCGACCAACTCTTGCTCCTCCTATGCCAAGCTTGGCACAGAGTGACATGCTTTACTCACTACTTCTTTGACCATGGATCGCTTTGCGAGCAACTTCTCCTTTTCTCTCTGTACCTAGGATTTTTCCACCTGGAGTTTCGCCTGAAACTCTGCTTTCTCACTTTCCTAGGCTACTACCTTGTCCTGTGCTACTCGTACTTGCACTAGGAATCCATATTTCATTTGTTTCAAGGCTTCTGTATCCTTATCCTTCTCTTCCTAGACTCTCTGAAGTTGAGCTTCTGTTGCATCCACCAGTCTTCTCAATTGGGATGGTTCATCCCCAATTCTGCAATCTGTGATGAGGAAGGCGCAATAGGTACTGCACAAACCAAATGAACAACTTGTTGTACTTCCTTCAATTCCTTCTCGATCCTTCCATATAGATCCTCCTGCCTCTCTCCATATCTCTACAAGATGTCCTCAGAAGCATCCTCCATAGCTCCTTGAACTAGAATGATATCATCCCCCGTGAGCGTGGCCTCCAACTGGGGCTTATTAGCGCGCGTCTTCTTCCTGGCTGAAGGTTTCTTTGGAGAAACCTTCCTCATCTGCAGTGTTAATGTCCCAACAGGGGGATCCTCAAGTGGAGGGGTGGTAGCTTCACCTTCTCCTTTCCCTTCTTCTCNCCTCCCTGTCCTTCTGCTTCATCTTCTCCTCCTCCTGTCGAATCAGACCCATTATCTTCAGAAGCGTTGCCCTCCTCATCACTCTCTATATCCTGGACTTCCTCCTTCTTTTTCTTCTTCTTCGTCCCACTGGAATATCCGACATGCTCGACCCGGTTGACTATGGGGCTTCCTATGGTGTCCATGTTAGAGAGTTCTGTATCAACGATAGGTACAAGAAATTCCTTCAGCCACTCCTTTGTAATCTGCTCCATGTCTTCATCTATCAGCTTGTAGTACAACTGTAATTATTCCTGGTTCTCATCTCTGCGCGCAATGATGTAGATGAAATGAGGATCAACGTGAAACTTTGCTATTGGTCTGTACTGGTGCAGGGTGAGTGGTGTCATGTGCGGAAATGATTCAATGGAAACCTTTAATTGCTGATAGTATGCATGAAACACAGTGTTGGACTGCCACTGCTTCTTCATGTCGTTGATGTGCCACAAGGTGGAAAACTGAGAGACCAATGGCTCCAAGGGTTCAATCTCTGGGAAGGTGGATCCTTCAGGCATTTGCCAAGTGAAAAATGTGATCAAAATGATCAATCACCTGTAATGGAATTCATATCCCAAATCCTGGGCTTCGTGGAAATCCTTCTCTAGCTCATTGACGAGGTAGTTTGCCTAGTTCATCTACATGCCCTCCACACATTTTCCTATGAGGTCCACATTGAACCTGATGACCTGTGTGGGGCGATTCTTCCTTACGAGCTTGCCAGATATGAGTTGGAAATCAAGGTGCACTACGCCATCCTGTATAGAGGCTACCTTGTAACCTCTCTTTCTTTTCTCTACTTCTCCATAAGCTTCCTTGATGCGCTGTGCTAGGGAATAGTCTAAGGCCTTCCTTGGATAAAACTGTTGAGGGTCATGTCCCTTCACACTTAATCCTGTGATCTTGTGGATCAACGCCAGATCCACAGTAATCCTTCTATCGAGCCATAGGTATCCACCATGATAGCACGACGGGAGGAGTTTAACACAAGTGTTAACCTTCTAGTGGCAGCCAAAATGGGGAATCTTCATCACAATCAGCACGGTGGATTGCTCCATCCCCTTAATCCATGGCTGTGAGACGAGGTGAGGCTTCTTCCCAGTTGAATTTTTCATATAGCGATGCGGAACCAACATGGCATAGTTCTTCCGACCTCCCAAGTTCAAGTCGTTCTTCTTCAATAGCGAGATTTGTCCTAACTGAATCCCAACTATGTGTATTCCTTTCAGAATGTACACAATGAATGTGGTGTAATCATAATCTTAGGGGATTTTGTCACAATTAATAGTGCCAGCCAAAGGTGGGATATACTTTGGTAGGATCAACGGGATCTGCTTCACATTATCTAGATCACCACGGTGCTTACTTCACTGCTCAATCACGGGGTTGACACAGCCAGAACGATGTCCAGTTGAAGGGTAAGTCTGCAGTCCCCTAGTCGATGACACCTGGAGATCTTCAGATATCGGTCTGTTAGCCATTAGCTTCTTGAGGAATTCCTCGAAAAACTTCTCTAATTCACTGGGTTCACCTGACATTCTAACTTTTAAATATATAGGTCGGGGTAGACAAATGGACAGGCGGGGTAGACAAGTGGACATGCAGGGTCTAGTTTCAGATAGCACAGCTCGATACACGGACAATTATCTTCTTGGCTCAGTTAGTCATGGGTGGAAAAAAGTGGTACCGGTGCAGTGATCTACGAGTTGAATAAGAGGGGTTCCATAACGGATCTTCCAACGGCCAGGAAATGCTTTCATCAATGTAAATCTATTTGTTATGGCGTGGTATCAACCTCCAAAAGAGGTCCATCAGCCCATAAATGCATTTTCTAACCATTCTAGAGTGTCATTCTAATGGTCGGGGTGCTTCCAACGGTCATATAACTTCGCCAGGGTGAAGTCCCATTTTGTGTGGTCCTGTTGTTCCAGTGAGGTTCAAATCCTGTGAACCTGCCTCCTGTGAGGTTCCAGTCTGCGAAGTATTCCATCTAGTTTCTGTAGCTTCTTATAGATTTTCCAACTTAGCCTTCTTTTTATTGAGCTTCCTTGCCTTCTTTCCTATGATCTAAGTCTCTCTAACTATTTCTGGAATCCTCTTTCCATTTTTATTCTTATCTTCTGCTAGCGTAGTGACTTTGCAATTTTGATGTGCCCTCAAAGGGTCTGAAGTTAATATACCTTCTCTTAATACTTCCTGGGTAGATATACTTCTTTCTTTCATAGATAGGTTCTTCAAGCCTTCTTGCATTCTTTCAACCTTGACAGCTAATTCTCTTTCCTTATTTCCCTCCTACATTGTTACTTTGTTCTGTTGCTTTGACTTATCCTCTCGTTCTTCTATTAGTTGATCTATTTTTCTAGCTATGAAATCCCTTAGTTTTTGCTTTTTCTTTTCTGTAGCTTCTTCCTCTGCTTTCCTTCTAATCTGATCCTTCTCAATCCAAGTCTTACCTAACAAAAGTGGAAAGGGGGCGGTGTCCCCAACAAACTTAATGACTTCAAATTCTTCTTCAGTCGATGTTCCATGAACAATAATAGGTACATTAGTAATTCTTCCACATAGTGTTATCATCTTTCCCTTAAACAAGCCTATCCTTCCTAACGAAGGTACCACAGTAGGCTTTCCCAAAATTTTCCAAGTGTCTTCTATCATAATATTTACTTGTGTTTCTTCATCCAAGACACAGTCTATGTCGAAGTCTTCTATTCTTGCACTTATGCACTGTTTTACTTTCAGGATCTTTGGTAAACTGACATCTTTGTGAACATCCATCATTTCTTTCAACTGTACTAATGTAGTCTGAACTTCCTCTGGCATTTTCTCTAACACGCCCTTAGTCTCTTGACTTTCTTCATAGTTTTCTTGCCTTATGTTCATCCTTTCGACTTTAGCAATCATCCTTGGACAATCCTCAACCTCATGACCAACAATCTTACAACAAAGACAAATAGGACCTGTGCCAATGCATTCCTTAGAAAGATGTCCCAGTCTTCCACAGTTATAACACAAATTTAATTCTCTTTTTCTTTTAAATGTTCCCCAACCTCTTCTGTACTGTGCACTA
>JASDQU010338232.1:2095-12523 GCA_032191745.1 Picea mariana
GTTGTGTCTTTTCTTGTTGTTGCATTGTGATTTGTAGTACTGCTTGGCTCTGTACTTGTTGTAGAGTTTCATAGACCTCAATGAGATTGGCCATGATCTCTTCTCTTTGTGCCTCTACAATACGGACCACTTATTCCCCCCTTTCTTGGACCTTGTCTGTGACTAAATCTGCATCATCCTCTGTTAGGCTAATGACTAGGTCTTTTGTGATGTATTTCCTCTTTTTGCATGCCTCTTTTTCCTGCGCTAGATTCTATATTGTCTGTGAGGGTTGCACCCCACTTGTTGTAACTTGGACCCTCTCTTCCCCAGCTTGTGAAGTATCCCCCTTTCCATTATGTGGCTGGATTCATGTCCTGGTCATTGTTTGTGTCCTCCTTGGTCTTTTATGCATTGTGTTGCTTCCGGACAGTTGATTATGTGTTGCATCCTTTCTAGTATTGTCAGTTGGGTTGTTTTTTCTCGTTGAGGAACATGTTCCATCCTTGTCCTTGGTCTTGTAATCTTGTTTCATGACTAGCCTTGTATCTATTTTTTTTACAGGAAGTTTCCATTGCGCAGGCCAATCTTTGACTATCCAGTCAACTTCTTCCTTAGTGACACAATATTGCATTTCTAGCCACGCCTTCTTTGGATCTCTTGTGGCCTGGATCCACATGTGGTGCCTGGAAGGCTTGAACCTGGCTATCCTTTTTGTCTCTTGGATTACCTCAACAGGTATGCGCCACACATTAGTTGTGCATTTTTGTATCTCTTCCAACAAAATTGCAAAAACTATGTCGTTTGCTTGTTGAGTTTTGTTATCCTTGGCCTGCCAGAGGGACTCATATTTGGATGCATATCATTTCCCTTTCCTATCTAGGAAATATGAGAACTTTGGATCCTACCATCCTGCCAAATCTATAAGGATGATCAGCCAGGAGTAATGGAACTCGGTTCCATTTTTCTGCGCATCTCTACAATCTATCAAAAATTGGTTCAGCATGTATGGTCCCCTGATGAACATTAATCCTTTCATGCACTACACGGCTACTACAATAAATATTGTTGGAACTTCTTCTTTTCTGCATTTCCACAATATTTTGCAATCCATAAGCTTGTTGGTGAACCTTGTCACGTTGTCCTTAATATCTTTGATTGCAATGCCCCTATTACCCCAACTCGTGCCAAATTGTGCTTTGACCAACTCGGTGATTTCCTTCTCATGCACCTTGTTATCCAAGTATTCATCTGGTTGTGCATCGATTGTAGGTAGTCTTGTGATCTTGGTGATCAGCGCCGCATCCAACTGTACTTGCATATCCATCCATAAGATTCCTCAGTGTACGCGGGAGACTAATTGTTTGACACAGAGCCCGAGATTTTTATTGGGCTCAAAGTGCGGTATGTTCAACAGGTTCATGATGCCAAACTTATACAGCCCCATTATCCACTGTGCGGGCTCCATTATTGGTTTACCTAGGGGTCCAATTTCCCCAGTATTTGTTAAGTAAGTCTCCTCGACCAAATCTGAGAATTTGGCTGCATCATGCACATCGTGGTCTAAATATATAAGTTTGGGTACATTTCCCAACATATCATCCATAATGACTATTGCATCTGGGAGATATGGGAGTGTGATATCCATGGTGTCTTGTGCCTTTCTTTTATGTCCCACAGCAAATGGACCTGCCTCTGTTGTGTTTGCGTCCTCTTTTTCCCTCTCGGAATCTGGCATGTTGATGATATCCTTGACCAACACTTCCTCTCCTTTGTGGGTCTTTCGCGGTCCCATTGTTTCATCAAGATTCACGAGCGTCTCGGGTTTAGGGTTTGGAATACCATCACAGGCCCCAGAACTCTACCCTATTTCACCTTGTTGCGTTGTTGATGTTTCCTCTTCAACCCGTGTTGGGCTGATCGATTATATGTCTGACGTGGTGACATATTCTAGATCAACCGCATTTTCGAGCTATCTCATTCTTTCTTTGCGCCTTTGGCCCTGGCAAGTAACCCATACATACTGGCCTGGAGCGTCGAAATTTGGTTGGGTCATATTCTCTCTTATTCATAGACACTCTCTTGCTTTTTCATAAAATTCTAGCTAGGGCATGCTCTTTGTATCTCGCTCTGTGCTCAAAATCACTAAGCCTTGAATAAATGTGTGTTTTTCGCCTTTTATAGACCCATTCATATATGTTTTTCACTTTTTGTGTTCCTTTTCACCGAGTGTAACTTTTCCTGCGTGTTGTCTTTCAATATTGTCGGCGTAATTGTCGCGCGTGACTTTTCCACACATTCTTGCGGTTCAGTCCACTTCTACGTCTTTTTGTGTTTTTCTTCTTTTTTCTATTTTTGTATTCATTTTCTCTCATTTTTCCCCTTTTTATTTATTTTTATCATTTCTCTCTCCTAATCTTTGTTATATTACACTATATACAGCCCTTTCTCACTGCGTTGTAACTTTTAAGGGTCAGTAGGTCGACTTTCCATGTACAGTTTCAGTCGAGTATCATTGATCATTCATTTCAGTTCAGTTCCTCCCAAGTCTTTTAGTTGTACAGATCCCCCATCTGTGACAGTCTTTACTTCATATAGCCCTAGCCAATGCATTCTAAACTTACCAGGGTGTTGGAAAAATTTGTTGTCATAGAGAAAGACTAGGTCTCCCTCCTGAAAACTCTTTTTTTAATATGTCTTTTGTGCCAGGATTTGTCTCTTGCTTTCTGTACTTCCTGGTGAAATCCTGCCATAATCCTTTCCTCTTCCATTTCCATTAGTTGACTTATCATTTCTTGTACTAAGCCCCTTTTTGTCATGTTGGTAATTTCTACTACGCGTAGACTGGGTACCGGAAATTCTAATGGCACCACCACTTCCTTCCCATACAACAATCTGAATGGTGTTTGTCCTGTCAACTTATTACAGGTGGTCCTATATTCCCATAGTACTGCTAGTATATTCAATTCCCAATCATCCTTGTTGACATTGTAGATTTTAGTCAGAGCATTTTCCAAGATCTTATTGAAAGCTTCTACTGTTCCATTTTCCTAAGGATGATATGGTGTACTCTTTTGGTGATAGAATTCAAACTCCTCAGTCATAGCCTTGATGGTATTATTTATAAAATGAGTGTCTTGGTCACTCATCATAATCCTGGGACATCCAAATCTGGTGATCACTTTGTCAAACAAAAAGTGTGTTGTTGTCTCTACGCTACAGTCTTTGACTAGTGTTTCTTCTGCCCATATTGTTAAGTATTCAGTCGTAGTAATGATATACCTAGCTCATGACCATTTTTTTGGTGGGTTAATGGGTCCCACAAAGTCTATTTCCCATTTTTCAAATACCTACAGAGTCA
This sequence comes from Picea mariana, assembly GCA_032191745.1. Lineage (NCBI taxonomy): Eukaryota > Viridiplantae > Streptophyta > Pinopsida > Pinales > Pinaceae > Picea > Picea mariana. Next base: position 5,436 of record JASDQU010338232.1, read on the forward strand.
CTTGTGGTCTTAGAGGCATCTCATTCCTTGGCATCTTTATGGATTGTTGGCCACCATAATCTTGCGTGCAATACCTTTTGTGCAGTAGTTGTTCCTGCATAGTTTCCTCCAACTCTACCTTCATGAGATTCAACTAAAATTTTGAGCCTTTCATGTTCCAATACACACCTCAAAATTCTATATGCACCCATTTTGTATAAATGTCCCGCAATAAGTTGATAGTCTACAGCTCTAACTACCAATTTTTACTTCTGCGCAGTGATAAAATCTTGTGGTGCAACCCATGTACTTAAGTATTCAATAATATCAGTAAAGTATTCATCAGATACGTGTACTGAAAATACTTGTGTATCAGGGAAGTTGTATTCCAAGTTACTAGGTTTTTCTCCATTAGTTACCCTTGACAGATGATCAGGTCTTGCATTCAAATTCCCTAGTTTGGCTATCACTTTGAAATCAAACTCTTGTAACAATAATATCCATCTACATATCCTCCCCCCCAACACTATCTTTTTGACTATATATTTGAGGGAAGAATGGTCTGTGAACATTTTAAAGTGTTTACCCAGTAAATAATGCCTAAATTTCTGAAGTGCATATACCATGGCTAAGCCTTATCTTTTTTTTGTGTTGTATTTGTGCTCTTATTATGACAAATTTCAACTTGAAAAGGATATAGGATGGTCTAAGTCCCCTGCTCCTCGCTACGCCATAATTGCTCCAAGTGCTATGGCTAATGCATCTACATGCACATGAAATGTCTTTTTCCAATCTAGAAATACCAGTATAGGTGTTGTTACCATCTTTTGTTTTAAAGTGTCCAATCCTTGTTAACAGTCCTCATTCCACTGAAATATGGTGTCCTTCTTCAACAGTTTTTCCATTGGTGCAGTGATATGTGCATACCCCTTTATAAACTTCCTGTAATAGCCTGTATGTCTTAGTGTTTCTCTTAACTGGTGCACTAACTTTGGTGGTGGTAAATTTACAATGACTGCAATCTTAGCAGGGTCCACTAGTAAACCTTGTTTACACACTATATGTCCCAACAATATTCCAAAAGGTGTACCAAAAATACATTTCTTGATATTCAATGATATCCAACATTTCCTGCATGTTTCCAACATTATTCTTAACACTTCTACATGGTCCTTTAACAAACTATATACAGTCCAGTCATCCAGATATACTTCTAAATACTGATGTATGAATTCATTAAAAGTAGTTATGACTACTCTTGAAAATATGGTTGGTGCATTCTTCAGCTCAAATTCCATGACTATATATTGGTAGGAACCCCATTCTATAGAAAACATAGTCTTATACATGTATTTTGGAGCTATTTTGATCTAATGGTAACAGAGAATCCATCTGTGAATGAATATGCTTCATGGCCTCCCACATTATCTAAGACCTCATCTATAAAATGGGTATGGAAAGGTTCATGTAAGAAAGCATCATTAAGTTTCCTCATATCTACACAAATCATTATTCCCCCCTATTTATTTTCTTGGACTACCATAGGACCGATCCATTCAGATTCCTCCACTAGTTCTATGATACCAGCTTCCAACATGCTGTCAATTTCTTCTTTCACTTTCTACTTATACACTGGATTCAGTATGTAGGGTCTTTTCCTGACAAGTCCAGCCTCAGGTTTGAGGGGTATCATCATCTCACCTAGTTCTCCTTCTATTCCTTTCATCTCTATAAAGGTCGTTGGAAATAGGTCATTGTATTCGCGCAGTAACTCGATTATTCTTTCTATTGTTTTCTCATACAAATAGTCTCCAATACTTGCCATTTTAGGATTGTCATTCATCCCAATATTGACTTTCTTAACTCTTATTGGTGCAGTAAATACTTCTGACTCCAGAGATGGACCTTCCACCTCTCTTTATCCTTCAATTTATGTAATATGAATGTTGCACGGATCATCTTCATATGGTGCTTCCTCTTCAACATGATAGCATGAGAGTAACTCTTTGATTATCTGTTTGTTCTATTGTTGATATTTTGTCATGATTTCAACTTCTGGTTCATTAATAAATATTGTTCCATGTATAAGCTTCAGCGCTTAATCAATGTTGGGATTCTCCTGTTCAAGTGAGAAGGTTACTACAAAATTATGTTGTAATCTTTTCCATTATGCAGTGCCTCTGCTCATCTCCTGGTCTATATACCAGTTCCCTGGGATTCCTTCCAATGTATGGATAAAGTGATGAGTCCATTCCTCTGGTGGTGCCATCCTCCATTATTCCTTTCACTTATCCAAGTGTTCCACTGGTGTTCCTTGTCCATCATACCTCTGAATTTTATTTCTCCCCTGATCTGCACCAAATCTAATGCGCAGTAGTCGTTTACACCGATACCAGTCTTGAATGCTTTATTTGTGCGCACCCCACCATCTTGCAGGTGTGGCCTTGAGTGAAATATCTAGGGCTAAGAGCCTCTAATTTTCTAACACTTTGTCTTCATATTTTTTCAAGAATTCCTCTAAGTCATTTAACCCATTAAAACTAGGAGGTTCTCTTATCTCTATACCAACCCATCTTACTTCGCAGTCTATTATTGCACATATCCTTGTTGAAACTTCATGTAATCGTTTTTGCCAATTCTCCAAACTTGTGTCTGAGTCAGAATCACATAATGTAAAGCTTCTCTAGCTGAGTACCCCATCTTCAGTTGGGTTAACATAATCCTCTTCTCGCGTGGTGGTTTTGTACAACTGGTTTATTTCCTCCAGATATAAACAAGTGGGTTCTACAAACCTTTCTCCTTCTGAAGGATGCAATGGGGAAATGACTCTATATACACCTAATTCAAAAATCATTTTTCGTGTCTTCAGTTTGATTATAGCTTGGTTATCAAATTCCCAATCCAATCCAAGCAATGTTGGGTAAGGTGTGTGTCGTTTACTATCTCTATTACTTCAAAATCTGCCATAGTGTGCACTCCATCCAAATCTACAGTCACACCTTTAAGCCTTCTAATTGGTAATACTTTGTGTTGATTTTCTAATTCCAATTGGACAGGTGAATATCCTAGTGTGGGTTCTCCCATACACTTCCATGTCTTCTTAGGTAATACATTTACTTCAGAGCCTAGGTCCAGTATAATATCACCCATATAAAAATCCCCAATGTTGGCATTCAGTCTAAATTCACTGCGTGTCCTTCTACTTGTATAGAGATGATTGATTGTTTTATGTTTTAACTTTCCTTCCACCTTGGTGTTACATATTTCTATGATATCTTGTAAAACCCTAACAGATGATGGGTCAATCAATAACTTAACACAAGATTGCAGAAAATTCATTTATGGTACTTTCTATAGATTTTTCCCTTCACTGGTATGGCCCATTCAGAATGGCATCATATATATTGGTGGATTTTCAAGTTGTTGCGTGACTGATATAGATGCAAACTTCTACTTGAGACACTCTTGTCCAGCTTCCTTAAATGTTTCATTTTTCTTCCACACATCAAAATGCTTCTATGGTTCAATATTCTTCTTAATCCATTGGTGTTGTGTTGGATCTTGTTTTACTGCATCAGTTCATGTCTTGGCTCCTCCTTGAGTGACTATATTGATGTTTCTCCCATCATCCCTGGCTTCTGCAGAGATCCACTCGACATTCTAGTTGTTCTGGTTCATTTTTTCTTGGATCTTCCCAAGAGTTTCAGACAGTCTTGTGTGTCATGATCTGTTGCGTGACAATACATACATGTCATTGGTGGGAGTGGACACTCCCTTGCATAATGTCCTAGTTGTTGGAATTTGTGGCACACTATTGGTCCTTTACCTCATCCAAATACTCCTTTTCATCGTCCTCTACCTATATATCCACCTCGATCTCCTTGTGGCACGTTGTACTAAGGTACCTAGTTATACTGTGTGGGGTTATACTGTGGTTGCACATTATTATATTGTTGTTGCACATTGTTGTATTATTTTTGCACATTGTTGTATGGTGGTGGTACCTAGTTTAAATGAGGTGCATCTTGTCATTTCATAATTTATTCTTGCACCCTATAAGTATCTTAAGTTCTTTCTCTCATCAGCTCCATCGTTCTACAATCCTTATCATCATGACCCACTAACTTGTAAAAATTGCAATATGAACTTTTGGGTATTGTCTTATAGTTTTACATCATTGGGCAGTGATATGGATCATTCCCATGTGTCTTACAAATCTCGCACCATGGTCCTCCTATTGGTAATGGGTTTGGCACCCCTTTTGCCATATATTGTGCAAAAGTTGGACATTCATTCTTATGGTGTCATTATGTCCTGCATAAGGTATACCAAACAGCTTATCTTTTCTCTTTACCCTTATTTTGGTTATGTTGAAATGTCAGATTCTTCAAATCCTCCTTCAACTCCTCTATTTTTGGATTTGTCTATTGATAATGGTTCTCTTCCAGCTGTAAGGCTACTTGCAGAGCCTCTGCCTAAGTTTGGAACTTTTGTTGTCTTAATGGGTTTTTCAAATGTGGTAATAATGAGTTCACAAATAAATTCCTATGTTGCATGTCAATCATTGCATATTTCAACTTACCTTTTAGACACTTAAACCTCTGATCAATCTCTCAAACAAACTCACTGTTTTTTTCTTGATTTCGATCATTTTATTCATATATTGGTCTTCTAAGCTAGGCTTCTGAAATTCGTTTATCAGTTGTTTTTTCACATCTACAATAGTCTTTTTTACTCCTGGTGGATTGTTTACATCTAGGCTCATGTACCAGTCTAGTGTGTGGTCTCTTAGTGTGATAGCTAAATGTGTGAACTTTGTATCCTCATATGTGATATTCTTTGCTTCCCAGATCTTCTCACATATGAATAAGTTCTTTTCAGGGTCCTCTAATACCTCTCCCTGAAATTTTGGTAACCTGATCATGGGATCATGTCCTTCCATTTTAAATTTTGTTGAACTACTACCTTCGCACGGTGTAGATATTTGACTATTACTTCTTGAACTGGATCCTCCATTTGATTCTCCATTCTTGGATGTGTATCCTTTCGTATTTCTTCCACTAAAATCTGGTTGTCTAAATGTTGGTGTTCTTTCTGGTGTGTTAGTCACACATGGGGTTGTAGGTTCCACACTGACGATGATATGGATTGGAGTTTTTCCTTCTATTCCTGCCCTTGGAACTCTTATTTTCCTTTCATATGTTGCATGTAGGATTTCCTCAATCAGATCCACAACCCGGAGATCCTCTACCTCTTCTTCATCGCTTGTCAAGCCCTTTCTATCAGCTATGGCCCTCTTCTTGCTATTGATCTTATATTCGTAGGGTACTCCAATGCGTGTCTTTCCAGATTTTTCCATTATCTTCTTTATATGTTCTTCCTCCATCATTATTGGGTCCATGGCCTCCTTCTTCTTTCCTTTATCCATCTCTTCCTCCATTTCTTAGCCTCCGGTCAGTGCTTCCCCCCTTCCCCCATGCGTGCAGGGAAGTTTAATTATCTAATTCCATAGTAATCACATTGTTGTCATACAATAAAATCTTGATTGAAATATATAGTGACCTGATGTACCTACCTTTAGGTCCCTTTAGAAAATATTTCTCTACTATGGTGTAAGACTTCACGTTATCTATTGTAAATTCGATGATAAACCCTGTAACAATATTATCTAACCAGAAATCTACTGTGCGCGTGAATTTTTTATTAACTTGTTGTAACTGCGTGATCTCCATAGGATTCCACTCTAGTTGTCTAATTTGATTTGTAAGGTGGTTGTATTTTAACCTCAATAACCACTCCTACAACAAATGCGGGAAAACACAAAAAAATACCTCATGCAAGTCGTTAAACATGTATTTGTCGATATATGTGTGTGTTGTTAGCTTAGGTTTTTGTTGTCCTTCTGTGAAAACTCAAGTTCCTTCATTTTCAACCATATTTAGATATCCGCTTTTGTTGGATTCCATGGCCTAAACATTCCCTTGTATGCCTTCATTCTCCACGTGTTTCTTCCATGGATCTCGTCCACTCAATCCCATGCAGTTCCAACCGGCAATGGAACCATTTGTTGGTTAGATATCTTACTTATTACTTCTTCTTGGGTTGACCTAGGTTTAGATCTCAACAAGTTTCCAACAAAACCCTCTAAAACTATCATCCCTCCTGGTAAACCAGAAGGCAATGTTGCGCACAGGGTGCACGATGTAGTCTCACCCTAGATAGCTCTATGGTTGACTACAATACCCAGGTGTTTGCAGTCTAGGAATGAGTGGGGATCTGGAATTGTATTCTATCTTTCTTTATGCATTAACCTTGTTCTTGATTCAATTAGTTCTAAGATTCATTCATCTTTATCCTTATGCATGCATGCTAATACATCTAGTTAATAATTCATTCATAAGCTAATCATTGACAAAAAGTAAATACTCAATAAACATCACACAGAATGCAAGTTTTACCATGGTTCACCCTTCATGGGTCTACGTTGTTATAACCCTAAAATGCACCACACAGGTTTACCTGGCATCAGGCCAACTCATGCCTCTTCCTATCCAAAGCCATGCTGAACAAATCCTCAAAAACCACTTAAATCAAGCAACATGTGCCCTAACCATTTACTGGGCATGGTGGACCACTTTCTGGCCTTCTACTGCACGCGGGTGACCGCGGGCTAACCCACTACAGCCCACGTTTACCTAACAAAGAAAAAAATCAGGAAAGTTTCCGTTGGGACGAAGAGCTTTTTGTCAGTTAACTGGAACTCCCAGCCATGCATGGCCGAGAGTTCGCCTAAAACCCTAGATCCTTCTAGCCTATAAAAGGAGGGGTAGGGGTACTATTCAAAGGAGGAAAAATCATAGCAAAGAAACTCTGCCAAAATTGCCAAGTCCATTATTGTCCCAACCCTTTAGCCTTTCCTCAAACTTTAGGAGAAGTTCAAGCAAAGCAGTTGGAGGACAAAGAAGAGGAGGAGCCCAGGATCAGGATCGAGGAACGGTGGCTGATCTCAGAAATCATTGTAAGTTGGTTCATATTGAGATTAATGAAAAAGATACTTTTCCCGTCCCGAATACATGAGTATTATCTACGATATTTGATTTGTGTTTAAT